>CM042156.1:3072915-3080415 GCA_023376005.1 Doryteuthis pealeii
GTCAAACATCACCTATTGAACTTGATAAGTACTCTCAAAAACAAAAAAATATATAAGATTAACAAGATGTAGACGGGGGGAGGGGATTGTTTTTTTTTTACAGACACAGGATAAGATTTATTTTCTATTAAATATGTGACATTTTTATTTGCACATGACTTGACCCTTAAACCCATTGGGTTCTCATGTTAACAATAGTCTCATGTTATTGATGCTTCATTTTAAGAAAACAATGGAGGATTCTGATTAGCACTTGATATTTATCTCTGTTATTTAAGAAATTTTCATTATTAAAAATGACATTCTGTTTGAATACAGACCTTCAATATTATCATCGTGTGTCAATTTGTAAGAAATAGATTTATTCTCTAAGTTAGAGCATCTTTATAATGATACTCATGTTGCTTAATTGAACAACTAGTATCATCTTGCAACACCCTCTGGTTTTAAATGAGACCATCCAAATTCCAAGAGGACATGCTACACAGAAAAAATATAAGAAAGAGAAAGATAGAGAGAGGGGTGAGCGAATGGAAGTGATAACGCTAATCTGTTTCAATTGAATATAATGAAAAGATAAAAAGGAAAGAAAGAAAGATGAGAGTGAGTTAAATAAAGATCATTATACTTTTTACATATTGAACTATTTTGCACTAGCTCTAATATCCAAAGTTTTAACAATTAAATTATCATACTGTGGTATATCCACAGGTCCTGCTACTAAAGATAATAATAAAGAACTATGTAAAAGCTAGAATTATACATGAGATAACCCATAAACCCACTGGGTTTTCATTGTAACTGTAGTCCCTGATTATATTAATGCTTCTATTTAAGAAAACGATGGAGGATTCTGATTAGCACTTCATAGTTATTTCTGGATTTTTTATGATTAAAAATAATACTCAGTTTGAATGGTGACCTTCAATATCATACTTCAGTTGCAATTTATATGAAATTGCTTTATTCTCTAAGTTAGAGGCTTTTAAGTTATGATAGATACACAGCATTGGTTAATACATACATACCTGATCTAGAAATTAATTCATTAAAAATAACCATAGATATGAAGACACTCGGGTGCTATATTTATAAGAAAATACTACTCAGTATTATTAATAGAGCATTTATATTTAAGTTTTGGTTGCATGGACATGAAGTCAACACTTGGTCTAAAGATTGCATTGGATAGAAACTGTCAGTAACCAGGCACAGTTGACGACATATCCACACAACCATAACTTATATATTTATATATAGTGTAGGATGGAGGCATTTGGTATGATGGTTAGAGTCATAGAAAATTGTCTTGTCGATGTGTGAACACAAATCCTGGATGATGCTGTTTGTGTTTCACATAGCACTAATACCTTTGGGAAAGATGTGTGTCCAATTATTCTCCCTCCAGTTATGGGTAAATTGTAGGGAAGTCTGAGCTCTTTAACCTTGGTTAGGTAACCTGTCTAGGAGAAGGAAAACTCTGAATTCAAACCTGTTAAACTCAGCTTACGAATTGACTTTGTGTCACATCCTGCTTGTGTTCATAGGGGTTGGTGTGTATATATATATATATATAGTAATTTTTAACGAGCTAGTCTTGTATATACATAACTACTGAATAGTGAATTCAATCCTAGGTGGATGCCCCATACTTGCAACATTGTGTCACATCCATGGCAAATGGATTGGGTAAATACCTATAATATATGCTACATCAATGGTTTATGTGAATCTAAATTTAAAAATCTAATGTAATGACAAAAAATCAAAAAAACGCAACGAATATCAAAAAATCTTTTTATACCCTGGACAGAAAGAATCTCAGATTTCAAAAAAAAAAAAAGTTTCATTGGATTTCTGGATGATGTTGATAATGACCAGTGATGTTGGAAAGCACTTAGGAAGAAAATTTTTGACTTGGGTCTAAAAATAAATCAAAGTTAAGAGATTTTGTAAGATGACAAGAAAAAAATCAATAAAAAATTGTTTAAAGGGACATTTGTCTGTGATTTTTAACATCACATTCTTAAGAGAAAGACAGCTGCCTAAATATACCTTATATATTTTATCATCAACATGGTATACATAGATTCCCTTGATTCTCTCTCACAATCCATCCCTATTACTTAAGGTGACTGAAGACACTTTAATGACTTATAAATCGCACCACTGCTTACTGTTGATTTAGCCCAAATATGTAATCTAATGGTGAAATTCCAGTTCTGGAGTTCTGAGGAGTGTGGCGTACCCTTTCATTGCCATTACTCTCAGGTCCACTTTGACTCTGAGTGGTAGTACCTGTTAGAGTCCCATCTATGGGTTAAATAGAAAAAATGAGTTTAAGAAATGTGTTTTTAAAAAATAAGTTGAATACAATTAAGAATGAATAAAATAAAACAACTTTGGCATAAAATAACCCAACAAGGGTTGATATGCTGTAAAAATCCAACAAACCAGATATGTGTTTCTGGAGTAATTTCAATATTTTGTGTAACAGAAATGTTCATCAGGGTATGATCATGAGTGTTAAATAGAATCAGAAGCACTGTTAAGTTTAAAAAAAGTTTCCCCTAGAAAAATCAAGTACAAAATAGAGAAAAGTTCAGAAAAGTTGGAAAATCACCAAAAACTGGGCTTTTTTTACTTTCTACTTGAAATATTATAGAAATCAATAGATTTGTGGTTAAAATTTATGAAGTAATTATTCAATTTGATGTGCTAGACTGTAATTTTGGTGGAAAATATAGAAAAATCATTCAACAGTCATATAAAAAATCATTTTTAATTTTGAACTCACTTAATGATTGCCTTTAGTGGACATCAAGTTTGATATTGAGTCCTATGGTATAAAACAAAATATTTTTTTAAGATTAGCACCCACATAGGAATCACAAGTTCCTAGTTCAGTACAGATCTCCTTCAACTAAGTGCATGAATAGCACAGATTGGATAATGTGATCTGTGCAGTAATGTGGGATGCTGACGGTACATGTGGTGCTACACCTCAGCAAAAATAATCTCCCTAGTCTAGCACTAGCAAAAAGGGGATAGACTGCTTTGCTGTAAAGTTGATACCGGCAATAGGCCACTCGGTCAACTTTTATGGTCCATTATGTAGCTGAGGTGAAGACACTCATAAGAAATAAGAATTTGGGGATTAAGCTGTTGCAATTTTTGATATAAGGCATGAAGCAAATGGTCACTTCTATTTATAGACTCGCCTATAAGCACGTGACCTGAGAAGGATTCCTATTGTCCAATCGCTGGCACTGCTGCTGCTGCTTCTGCTGTATTAATAGAGGCCCCATTCTGAACTTATGTCATTGACACTTGGATTCTCTTGGACGTCGGACTTACAAAGAATACTATAACACCGGATTCTTATTGGCTTGCTTACTTATTCACTACATCTGGAACTAAGGATGGCTGCCAGATACTTAACATAAGCAACACTAGATAATCAGGATTTATATTTTTGCATTTCATCATGTACAATTTGGACAGTCTCATTTTTAATGAGAGGGTGTTGCAAGATGATAAGCCGGAGAGATTAAGGAACAAGCGTATTAATATATAATAATTTTGACAAGTATTTTTCTTTGTATTTTTCGGGGTGGCAGTGTTTTTTTTTTTTTATTGCAACCCACTCATATCTTCCACTATGACAATGTAAAAAATCTATGAATTAGAAATAATATAAGATAAGCTCTGAGTTAGATTCAAACTTACATCTCTTTTACCTCAGGGAAGACTGTTGAAATGCACCATCTTCTTTAACTATTTGAACAACCAACAGTTTTCTATTTGTACTGAACAAAATTCTTGTAGGATTTTTCCCCACCCTTTAAAATAGTGTCTGCACTCAACTTTGAAACACAATTTCTAATCATAATACCTATGCATCCGATTTGAGCATGAAGTAAAATTAAATTGTGCGCAGCATCATTTGAATTGACCCAGTGTAAATTGGGAAAATTGTTACCTCACATCCTTGAGCAACAAAAATTTACATATCATTAGTAAATTTCCAAATATTCTGGTTTTAATCAATTCAATTTGCATATTCAATTTTTAAGTATTTTTTTATTCTGAAATTAGAATTGAATGGAAAAAGTTGGTTTAACAGAATATGAGGCAATGTGTCGAAAGCTAGAAAAAAAAAAATCTTTTAAAAAGTGATATTTTTTTAACCTAGGTTTTATATCTTGGATAGCCATTTCTTTTTTTTCTTTACATTTTTTAGGCCATGAATAATTTGATGCAATCATAAAAAGTGAAAAAATAAAAATAACAGCATTTATAATTTAGCTAAAACTAGAAAACTAATGATTCAATAAGAATTGAATATGTTTATTTTTATTTTAGAAAACTTTTTATTCACTAGGAGAGCAAATGAATTTAATCAAATGTTGACATTGTCATTTAACTCATTTTTATAAAAAGTTTTTTAACTGGCATGTTTTAATATCCATGTTTAGAATTTATGAAAAAAAAAAAACTGTTATAAGTTATATGCTTAATTATGAACTGAAAAAGGATTGATTTTAAACAAAAAAAAACAAGTCCTATCTAATGAATGCAACACTCCACTTTGGCCCTTACTTAGACTAGACGGGCAGTCAGAGAGGCTCCCTTCAATCAATCAGGTGGTCACATCAAACCCTAGCACCTGTATGATTGTCCCAACCCTATTGCTCTTATGGCAACCCCCAACCCTTTTTATCATATGTGATAGAAGGCAGTGGCTAAGGGTCTTAATGTCATGGGTATGACCTTATTTCTATCTGATGGTGAGGTTCCAATTCTGGAGCTCTGGGGAATGTGGAGTACCCCTTCATCACCATTATTCCCAGGTCCACTTTGACATGGAGTGGAGTACCAATTAGGGTCCCATCTATGGGTTAAATAGAAGAAAACATGTTTAAAAAATATTGATTATCTATCAAGAATGAATAAAACAAAACGTCTTTGGCATAAAATAACCCAATGGGTTGACATGCCATAAAATTCAACCAACATTTATGAAAAAATTATTCAACATATGCTTAACTGAAAAATGATTGCTTTTAAACTAAAAATAAATCCTTTCTAACGAGTGTAAATTAAAGTTTTAAAAATAGATTTTTAAATGATAAACTATATTTTTACTAAGTTGAAGAAAGAACGAAACAAATATTTTCCTTATTTTGCAAAAGTGACCTTAAGGTTTTCTCTAGGATATTTTTAATCAGCTCTGTGATATTTGATTTCCTTCCTATATTTTGTTTACTTTCCTTTTGATAACTCAAACATTTTTATTGTTTTTTAGTTTTAAAATAATTCACTACTGAAATTTTTATTATTTTTATTATAGGTGACACTGAAGAATTAAACAAATTCGACAAGAATAAATTGTTATAGCATTTTTTTTTTAAATTTTGGATATGATATTGATTTTAGATCAAAGAAAAAATATTTTGCAATTTCTTCAGGCTTAACTTGATATTAAAAAGAAATACTTTATATATATTGAAATATTTTGTGTGTGGTGCAGAATTTAATGATTGCAATAAACAGACCAATTGTTTAATTTCTTTTAAGATTTTAAAAACAATAATAGCTAAGAAAAAATTGGTTGTCTACCTGATTATATATATATATATATATATATATATATATATATATATATATATATATATATATATATATATATATATAATATAAATATAATTTTTTTCTCATTTGAATGTCATGTACATTAACACCTAAGCACATTATCTATTTTTTGAGTAAATGTCTTGTCAATGAAGATCTGAACAAAGTACAATGATTTAATTATTACAACATTTGATATGTTTACTTAAGAGCTGTTGCTAATAGTTCAATATATAAAAGTATAATGATCTTGATTTAACTCTTTCTGACTCTTGTTTTTTTCTTTCCTTGCTTCCTTTTTTCTTTCCTTGCTTCCTTTCATCTTTTCATTATGTTCAATTGAAACAGATTAGTATTATTGCTTCCGCAATTTCTTATTATATTTTTCCTGTGTAACATGTGCTTTTTCTTCCCTTTCTTTATAATAAAAACGAAATGGTCCATTATTTAGTGGAGGTGATGACACTCATAAGAAAGAAGAATTCAATGGATAAGCAACACCAGATAATCAGGGTTTATATTTTTACATTTCATCTTGGATGATTTGGACAGTCTCATTTTTAACCAGAGGTTGTTGCAAGATGATAAGGATTGTACAAATAAGGAACACGAGTATTAATAAAATATAGATTGTAATAAGTGAAAATAGAGCCAATAAAATGAAAACTGATGAAGAATATCTAATTTACTGAATGTGATTTTTGGGAATAAGAGAAAGTAAAGAAACAAAAACAATAATTCAGTTTACTGTCTACATACATAATCATTTAGTACATACTTTAAGTTTGTTTCTATCTTTAAACAGGATCAACTTTAAGCCAGTTTGACCAATTGCTCATGCTAGTCTTGTCAAATATGTACAACATAAATCATTTCCCAGTCACTAAAAGAAAACGAATGATTTTGAACTATTTACTTTCCAAGGGTAATCTGTGCTAATATATTATTTACTTGTAGACTTAGATGTATACAATTCTATATTAAAATGTTCTTAGATCCATTTGGGTCCATTAACTCACATGCGATTTCTGATTGCTTTCCATCCTGTCAGAGACGTTTAAAATCTATAATAAACTTTATTTATAGATATTGATTCTGCAGACCTTGGTTGGTGAACCTGTAGTCTTGTTGCAGCTCCTATGTTGATTCTTTCTTTAAATCTACTATGGCTAATTTTGCTCAACTTTCTGCCTCTGTGTATGTAATAAAAGAAATAAGATTTTTTGTTTTTCTCAGTCTAAAACTCTACTTGAATATTAACCTAAAGGTAAAATTAATATTGGTTTTGATTTATTGATAATTCTATAAAATATAACAGAAAATTATGAAGAGGTCTGTCATCAAATTCTTTTGTGGCTAAGAAGTGAAGACCATGTAAAATTTACAGAAAAATGTGTACAAAGTAGTATGTTTTAGAAATTAGTTCTTTTTATTCTTAGTCTAATAGCTTGTCTAGAATTTGGAAAATACATCTTTAAGATGTGCTGGGATGCATCATCAGTAATGTTTTTTTCCTGTGATCATTACCAGTTTCGGGTCTTTCAACATTATACTGGTTCACACAGGTGACCCAGTCCAAAATGTTAAAATTTTGGGCTTGCATTCCAGCAATATCCTGCTACTGCATTGTGTGGCTTCTGGAGCTCTGGCGAATGTGCAGTACCCCTTTATTGTCATTAATCCCTAGTTCACTATTACCCAGAGGGGTATTACATGTTAGGATCCCATCTTTGTGTTAGATAGATGAAAATGAGTATTAAAAAAATGTTATTAAAAAATGGAGTTTGAAAAAGAAAAGTGAATACCCAACAAGAATGAATAAAACAAACAACATACCATAAAATCGAACCAACTAAACTATATTAA
>CM042156.1:3082915-3187915 GCA_023376005.1 Doryteuthis pealeii
AGTGTGTGTGTGTGCCTATATTTATTCTTGTATAGATGCTTTTACTACACAAAGCTATTGTAAATTTGCAATTTATAACTTGATCATTTTTCCAAAGCAACATGTTATTTCCATTCCTCTTTATACAAATGTTTAAGAAATTCTTTTTTCTTTTGGTTGAAACTGGGAGCCTATTATTGGTTAGACTCTAAAATAGTGTAGAAATGTTAATGCAATAGAGTAACTACTTTAATAGAAGATGTTTTGAGGAGCTATATAAATTGGATCCTTCTATTCAAAAGTTTTAGTAAGTTTCTGAATCTTCTTCACACCAGTTGCATGTATAGAAGAATGATTTTGAGTTTAATATTGTTTCCTTGTACAGAATAAATGTGAGAACAACTCTCGACAAAGTAATAACAAGAATATCTTATTGCTTGAGCAAACAACGTAAGAGAAGACAAACATGGGAGATATAAAGAAGAGCTTATACAGTTATATGTATACATAGTATATAAGCAAAAGATACAGTCATAGGTAATGGATACTTTGAGATGAGTTCAGATACTTGATGAGGATGTTTGCATTACACATAACACTAATACCCTTAGGAAAGGTATGAATCCAACTATGAGTAAATAGTAGGGTAGACTAAGCTCTTTAACTTTGGTAAGGCAACCAGTCTAGAAGAAGGAAAATTCTGAATTCAAACCTGTTAAACTCCACTTAAGAAATTGACCTTGTGTCATATCCTGCTCATGTGGAGGGGTTGATAAATATATATATACAGAGTTAGAAGAGTAACATATCCTAACATAAAAAGAGTCTTGAGTAAAGAAAGTCTTGAGTCCTTGATATCTACCTGGTAGAAAAAAAGTGTAAAGACTTACATATTAAGCATGTGATATTATTCATGTGACCTGAGGTTGCTGGCACACAAATCTCCCTGTCCGTGGATAGGAATGAAACTGGTGCATTACTACTCTCATAAGGCTTAAAGAGTAAAATAATTTTTTGACTTTGCCCTTTTCTTCTTTTATAATGCTGTTGGTCATGCCACCTAGCGACTATTGACAGACATGGGATGTAATTACCTCTTGTGTCCCCTATTAATCAAGAGATATAATCCCAATACATGATCCATTACAAAAGGTTCTTTTCTAGAACATCTTCATGGTAAAACTCCTTCAAGAATGTTATCTCTGTAGCTAAAACCATAGACATTTTAATTCCAAGTTTATTAAGTGTTTTACTTCGTCTTAGATTGGATTTCTACATTTTTGTTCTATCTTTACCTTTGATTTGTCATTTTGTAATCCTTTACCTGTAGTGGCCAATTGGCTTTGCTTAACATGACTTTATATATGAGGAAAAAGAAAGGTTTTCTTCTATCCTTACTGTATACTAACAAGGATTTTGTCTAGGAAGGGTTATTTCCTTGCTAAAACCTTGGACATTTTAATTCCAATGTTATTAAGTGTTTTACTTTGTTATAGATTGGATTTCTATATTGTTGTTCTTTACTTACTCTTCTGTGTCTTTGCCTTCGATTTGTCATATTGTAACCCTTTACCTGAATTGGCTGATTGACTTAGAATATTAGGAAAAAGGGGGGAAAAAGGTGTGGTTTAATTATTGATCAATTATAATTTCCCAAGTCTATTGCCAAAGCCGCTACTAAGACAATTCATGAATTAGGAATGACCTGACATTTTTTGGATACTGAAAATAATTTGTGTTCAGGCAGAATCAGTTCTTGGCTAAAACCTTGGACTTTTTTAATTCCAAAGTTGTTACCCTATTTTAGTTTTGATTTCTGCTTTGTTATTTTTTAGTAATACTTTCTTTTATTCTATCTTCACCTTTCATTTGTCATTTTTGTAGAATGAACATCAAACTCACCTTCACAGGAAGGCTGTGACTAGTGTCTAGTCACCAGACAAAAAAAATGACAGTAACTGAATACATTTTGTAGCATGAGAGAACATGGTCAAGTTTTCAGTATATATGGATAAAATTATACACACTAAAATCACCAGACAATCAAAATCCTGGAAATAGACTTGACCATTCCACAAAGTAGAATAGCCCAAACTGCTTTTTAAATCACTTACCAAGTCTGGGTTCTCAGAAGCAGATTCAACCTGCAACACATATATCTTTAAATCACCTGAAAAATAACAATGAGAATCACTTATTTTCAGGTGCTGATTCCATCCATAATGGAACTATTGAAAGAAGATAAATTACAAATTAAATTTACACTTTTTTCTCAACAAATACTTAGAGGGAGTCCCCGTGGCATAGGGGCTAATATTCTGGACTTAGACATTATAGTAATCAAGTTTGAACTCCAGACTACTACCCTTTGGAAAGGTATGAGAACCCACTGACCCCAGTAACTATAGGTTAAATAGTGCCATTATTGTTCTTCTACAAGAATGGCTATGGCATTAAATAACCTATGAAGGTAGACATGCCATTAAACAAAGAAACCAAACCATATCACAGAGGGAGTACCCATGGTATAGTGTCTAATGTGCAGGACTGCAACATCATAATAAAAAGTTTAATTTCCAGTTGTGCAATTACATTAACTTTGGACTAATATCTTAGGAAAGGTGTGAACCACATTCATCACATCAGCTATGGGTTAAATAGTAAGACTAATGTTCTTCTACAAGGATGGATTTGGTATTAAATAAACCACTAAGTTTGATAACAAAGAAGCCAAATATGTCCACTCTGGTGAGAAGAAAACGTTTTTTAAAGATTGTTTCAACATAACAACTAAAGAACAACATAATTTTTAAGAAAATTCTGTGTGTGTTGACTATATGAATACAGTTGATGAATTTTGATAAAATTATAAAAAGGAAGTCTGTAATCTAATTTGGTTATTCAAAAATTAGCAATAGAACTTAATATAGGTATATTTAGGTTTATACCTCTTGAGACTTGATCTATTCATTAGTTCTATTTTAATACCCTTTCTGTTATTTATACAGGAAATGGCAGAATTTTAAATTGCTGTCACACAGGCACTAGTAGTGGTGAGCTATTGGAAAGTATATCTTTGAGTTGCAGCAGTAGCCATACCATTTCAGTTGCCATCATGGTGTAGAAAGGTAAAAATCATGTAATTAAAAAATTGTGATTCTATCATTGCATTAAATTCTCTGGGGATACTTGAAGACTTTAAAAGTAGGTCGCAGAGAACTGACAAACTGAAAGATATGTAAGTGTTTTGCATATGGAAACAAATATTTGCATAATATAATCTTTAAAAACAAATTGACAACAATAAGAAATTGGCAAATATTGTTCTTTCTTGTACTAGAATAAAATTTTGAATGGGGTTTATTTTGATTGCGTGGCGTTTGATGGTCATTGTCAGAGGAAATGGACAGTAACCGGTTCAAATCCTGGTCAAGTCTGATCTACATGGCTCTATAAGACTATCAACAAGTTTCAAGAAGAAAAATATATTTTTTGTTTTTTTTTTTTTTTTTTTTTCATTTAAATTATTCATATCTTGAGACTGGCTTTTTACTTGTTGATTATAAGTTTTTTACAAATACCTTCCATTATATTATGGTAGGGGGGAGTCCCCATGGCATAGTGGCTAATGTGTTGGATTACGACATCTCTGTAAGCAAGTCCCACTATTTTGTTCACTTTCGGACTATTAGCCTTTGGAAAGGTATGAACCACCTCATACACTCAACTAGGGGTTAAATAGTACTACTACTGCTCTTCTACAAGGATGGATTTGGCATTAAATAACACACAGTGAATGCCCCATCTCTGAACTCTTTAAGGCAAATTTAGAATAATTGTGGAAAGAATATAAATATTCAGTGGAAATAAGATAAATGTTTTAAATATAAGGAAAAGTAGACAGGTCTCAGACCTAATATTCCAGCTGAAATGATATCATTGTAGATATTATTAACCAAACTAGTCTATTATACTATGTTTTATTTACTATAAATATTTGATATCAACAAAATCTTTAATTTAATAATCTAATATTTTATCTATACAGCTAATAGACAATCTAATCAAAGAGTAAAATCCTTTTGAAACTGAATTTCTGCATATAAATCTTTCTTATTAATTCAAAGACAGGAAGAAAATAATTGCACTTTAATAAATAGGACAAATTCACATAATTAAATTGTCAAAAGAAAATTAAGAAAAAGATCAACAGACATGCAAATTGCAAAACCAAGAAAGTTCAATTGCACATGCTTAATAAATTGATTTTTATCTAAAATTAAACCAAACAAAACATTAAAGAAAAAACATGTCTGAATTCTTTGGAATAAAGCTGAACTTTCTATTTTTAACTTGGAAGCCATTTGTAATAAAAGAACACACTAACAATTATCAAATGTCAAAATAAATAAATAAATAATTTAAAAAATCAGTTATGGGATGTCTTGAGCCAGTTTCTTTGTTTTATTTTATTTTATATCATTTGATCTGGGCTTCATTATTTGGGCTCAGGTGATTTGTCAAGAACAATGGAATTTAAAAAAAATCAATCCACCTGTTTCAATATCTTATAACTCAGATTTGAATACATTCATAATTTGACTCTTCAAACTGAACAAATAAAGAGAGAAAAAAGTTCTTATGTTCTTAATTCTTCAGTTTTTGTAGAATTTAATTGACTGTAAACAAGTAATTGAGTAATTTTGCTGCTCTTTTGGTGTAATATCTTATACTTGCAGGACCTATGGATATAGCACAGTATGATAATTCAGTTATTACATTTGGTATGTTTACTTAAGAGATATTACAAATAGTTCAATATATAAATATTATAATAATCTTAATTTAACATACTCTCATTATTTCTTTATTTCTTTCTCTTCATCTTTTTATTATTTTTGATTTAAACATTACCATTATCATTCTGTATGCTCAACCTTTCACTTTCTTTCCCTTGCTCTCTTTATTTCTTATTATATTTTTTCTGTGTAGCATGTCCTTTTCCCCCCCTTTCTTTCTTCATAATAAAACCAGAATGGTCCATTATTTAGCTGAGGTGAAGACTCATAAGAAATAAGAATTCGTCAGATAAGCAACACCAGATAATGAGAATTTACATTTTTGCATTTCATCTCGGATGATTTAGACTGGTCTCATTTTTAACCAGAGGGTGTTACAAGATGATAAAGGGTTGTACTATTAAGGAACACTTAAGGACTGTGTGCAAAAAG
Organism: Doryteuthis pealeii; assembly: GCA_023376005.1. Classification (NCBI taxonomy): domain Eukaryota; kingdom Metazoa; phylum Mollusca; class Cephalopoda; order Myopsida; family Loliginidae; genus Doryteuthis; species Doryteuthis pealeii. The sequence goes on from CM042156.1 coordinate 3,088,126, forward strand.
AAAAATTCTCTTAAGAAACAAGTATGCAAAAAATGTAAATATAAACATACAATAAACTTGATTCCCTGACGTCTATGCATAAAATATACATAGATGGGTTAAGATTGCTGTTAAAAACCAATCAATCATAAAAGAATATGTACCCCAGGTATGGTTAGTGGAATGAGAACAGGATAAATAAACAGGATGAATAAAGGGTTAGGTTCAAAGTTCCGTGATGGTTCCTGATTATGACAAGAAATACCTGAAGAAGGCCAGAGGGCACATCGGCCAAACCATTGTACAAATAACAATAAAGATGAGGACAATAGTCCGAATAATACAAATAATACAAATATATTTATATTGCTTAATTTTATTGAGAGATAAAGTAGATTATTTTCAATAGCCAAAAGTGATTAACAGGATACTAAAGTTGATCTAAACAAATTAATATTACTTATATTTTATGCTTCTTAGTACTTATTACTTATTCCTTTGATAAGTTTAATGATAGATCATTGTAAAAGATAAGAACATTACACATCTACCCTGTGAGCCAAGTCTTTAAAAGATGCAAAGAAAGTAAGTAATCCTTTTGGCGATCTTCCCCTATAAACACCAAAGTGCACTGGGAAGTTTCCAAAAAAACTTTCAAACCATAAACTATTGAGAACTTATTTTTTTAAGTGTTTCACACCTAAGGATAAAATTGCTTTTTGTCTAAAACAGGAAGTGAAACACTTAAACCAAGTCTTGACTGAAAACACCAGGAGGCCATTTTTATATCTCTATTTTTTAACTTGTGAATTGTATTTATATTTTTCTCATTTTCTTTTATCTTTTTTCTTTTTCATTTCTACTATTTATATTCATTCACAATATTTTCAATAGTTGTTTGATTCTTTTTTCATTAGAATACTCATGATTGTAAAAAAAATCAAAGGATTTTTAATTATCTAGTGTTTCCTCTACAAGACTGGTTACCATACCAAGGTTAAAGAATCCAGTTTATTCTACTACTAGCAGGATCTGTGGATATATCACAGTATGATAATCTCATTATTACAACGTTTGATACATTTACTTTAGAGCTATTGCATAATACTTCAATATGTAAAAAGTATAATAATCTGGATTTAACTCTCATTCTTTTTTTCTTTCTTTGCTTCTTTTAATCTTTTCATTAGGTTCAATTGAAAAAGATTAGTGTTATTGCTTCTGTGCACACACCCCTCTCTCAATATTTCCCTACTCTTTCTTTCTATATTTTATCTGTGTAGCATGTCTTTTTTCTTCCCTTTCTTTATAATAAAAAATAATGGTCCATTATTTCGCTGAGGTGATGACACTCATAAGAAATAAGAATTCGACAGAGAAGCAACATCAGATAATGAGGATTTACATTTTTGCAATTCATCTTGGATGATTTGAACAGTCTCATTTTTAACCAGAGGGTGTTGCAAGATTATAACGGTTGTACAACAGTGTAGGAACACGACTATTAATATATTATCTATATAAAAATTCTCATTATATATGCAACAAAAACAGAACAACACAGCAAGTTTTTTTTTTATCAGAGCAATACACTTAAAATGTTAAAACTTAGAGATAAAACAATTTCCTGTTTAATTGGCAACTGAATGATAATTTAGTATAACCTGTGTTTAGTAAAGAATGATGATAATGAGGATTTATTGTATTCTGCTGCTTTACTAGTATAGAACATCCTACAGCAGTATTCAGTCCTTCCTCATTAGAAGCTAATTTGTCCTTTCCTTTTCAAGGGTCCTTAAAATGCAGAGATGCTGATAGGTACACGTCTTGTGTCCCTGATGCACAGAAATATCTAAAAGGACACAGTAAAATTGTATCCATGCATCTCAGTGTTTTTCTTTTTTCTTCCCTCACCATTTCAAGCTAACTGTGAATACATTTCAATAGTTTCTTAGAAATGAATTACAGAGGATAGGTTACAAGGTAGGAGTTAGATGGCTTTAGTTGGGACCCATAAATTTTCCCTTGGACTCATTCAAAGCAAATGTGTGTGTCCCAGGACGCACTAAATCAAAAAGCAATCAGCATCACTGAAAATGCACTGGCGATATATCGCTGGGTTGATGATGATTGGCTGAATTCTCCTATTGTACTACTTTGGAATATCCTACGGTAGTATTCAGTCCTTCATCATTTGAAGCCACTCTGTCATTTCCTTGGCAAGGGTCCTTAAAATGTACTGGTAATATATAGCTGGGTTGATGATGATTTACTGTATTCTGCCACTAGTTTGGTACATCCTACAGCAGCATTCAGTCTATCCTCATTTTAAGCCACTCTAACATTTCCAAAACTTACTTGTTTTGTATGCCATATTCTAATCATTTGATTTCTCAACATATATATATATATATATATATATATTTACCAACCCCTCCACATGAGCAGGATATGTCACAAGGTCAGTTTCTTAAGTTGAGTTTGAATTATGTGTTTTTCCTTCTAGATCTGTTGCCTAACCAATGTTAAACAGCCCAGTCTGCCCTACTATTTATCGATAGCTGAAGGGAGAATAGTTGGTTTCATACCTTTCCTTAGGGTATTAGCACTACATGAAATGAAAACTGAATCATCCAGGATTTGAAATCATCTCATCATGTCCATTTCCTATGTTGGTTACCATCACACCATGTGCATTTGAGTTTTTTCAATATAACAGAGACAATTATGAATTGAATTAGAGTTCTTCAATATCAACATCGACTGCAGTTATAATGGAAACCTAAAAGATTCATTGGTCATCTATTTTAAATTATTGCTATTCTCTTCTATTCTTTGGATTATTGTATTAATCACTAATCTTTCATTCTCATAGAAATTAGCATTTACCATCAATATTTACTTATTATAATGACTAGAAGCGGCTACCCAGCATATCCTGGGTAGAGGTGGGGAGGTTTTAAAAAAAGCTGGTGTATTGATTTATTTTCTTTTGAGATTTACAAATGCTTGACATTTTTTAGTTTAATTTCAATGCTATTTCTATGTATATTTTAAATTTCAAATATCTTCAAATCTAAATCAAATCTTCATAATTTTTGCACAAAACTAATGACCGGTCATATTTAATGTGTATATATTTACTTTATTATTAATTGTTTTACTTTCGTAATTTTATCCAAATGTACATACATACACACCAACTGCCCTTTATATATGTATAGAAGATTACTATTGTTTTTATTACAGTTTCTCAAATAGATTTATTATCTTTTAAATAAATTTCACTACTGTTGGTGTTTTCCAATTCTTTTTGTTATTTTTTATCATTATTTTTTATTATTATTTGATTCTTTCTGAATTCTTATTAGAACTAGCTGGTGGCTTTCAATTATTATTATTATTATTTTACTCCTTGTGAGTTTTTCAGACCATAGTAACTAGTTGTTTCATTGGAGACCAAGTCTTACACCCAAGAAAAATGTTGCATGAAATTGATAGTAATGAGGCAGCCAAAAGGTGGTGAGTGAAATGTGTTTAGTTATGTATGTGTGAGTATAAGTAAAGGTAGCATAGTTATGTGTGTGTGTGTAAGTAAAGTTAGCATATGTATGAAGTTGGTGGTGCTTAGTTACTGACAGTTTCTTGCATATGTGATTCTCAAACCATTATCTTTATATAAATGTCACTATTATTGATGTTTTCCAATTCTTATAGTTATTTTTTAGCACTATCTAGAGATAGATGTAGCACTCAATATTTTATATATATATATATATATATATATATATATATATTGTAGTTGATATATCACTAAGCCAAGTCATTCAGTTGATGGGTTGATCAATGCAGTTCATTTTGAAAGTCAAGACATGATTGGTACATGCAAAGACGAAAGTCAAAAGGTGATTTGTAGTTGTAAAGATGAAAGTCAAAATATGATTGGAGCATTTGTGTATTTACTGTTCCATAGAAAAGTTGTTAGACAAAGTATCTATTATTTAAAGAATAGAGGAAAAAAGGTTGAGAATGGGTTTCTGAGACAGTTGTCTGAGATCCCATGAGACACCCAACAGACACATCCATTCTCTAAAAGTGATAATTATTCATTGTCTCACTAGACTATTATTTCCACAGTTTTTAAGCATTTTCAAAATCTTCAATTTTTATGCTCTTCTTATTTCACTTTCACATCACTTGTTGGTCTTCTTCTTATTCTTATTATTATTACCATCATCATAAACTTATTAGTTTCTTATTGTAACATTTTCTTATTTAATTTCACTTTCTGCTTCTAATTGCCACATAGTCATATTTTGTATAGCAAAGAACAAAAATTCAATTGCATATATATCCCTTTAGCTATGTGAATCTTTTATCTAGACATAGTTTGCAGATTTTTGTTCAACCCAGCTGGCCCTATTCCAGTGTTATCAGTTGATGGAACAATTGGGCTTTCAGTATCTTCAAAAATGTCTCCCCAGAGTCACTGATGAAAAGAAAATATAAGCAACGGGAAAAGTTTCAATGATTAAAAATGAAGAATAAGAAGTGAAAATTGTGAGAAAATATCTGTCAATAATTTTAATCAATTTGTCAATATTTTTTCAAGTAAAAAAAAAAAAGCCCAAACTTTTCTGTAAAATATTTTTGGCAAGATTCACTTGCAGTATTTGAAAGAAATATAGGGTTTTTCAAACAGTACATAAGCACTGAAAGTTGAGAAAAAGAAAAAGTTAAAGCAATGTGAGTATTGGTGATTTTACAAGGTATATATTTACTTTTCATTTAAAATTTGAATTCTTTTAATCTCAGTATTTTAGTTGATTCTGTAGGTTTAACAAATTTAATAATTAATTTGAGAGTACTGCAAATTTCTATTTTTGATTTAGTGTAATACTAAATTTTAAGGTATGATATAAAAATTTATCACTAAATCTAAATCCTTGTCTGTCATCTTTAATAAATTATACCTTCAAGAAAATTTGGTGTCTTGATATGCACACACTATGTATATATATATATTATATATATATATATATATATATATACACACATACGTTAGGGTAGTGTAGACATAAAGTCAATGGGCACTTGGTAACTGTCACTTTCTTGTTTATGCGATTATCCAACCAATGTGCGTGTGTGTGTGCATATATATATATATATATATATATATATATATACCTTGTATACAATCAATACAAATGAAGTCACCATGTCACATTCATAATCGAACAACACAGGTAGCAACAAAGTTTGTGAGTCATTCATGTCTGAACAATTGTGTCTAGGAGGTCAATAAAAATATGACAGAAGAAAAATTATACAATCTGTGTATTTCTTTATCTGCAGAGAGTCATGTTAGTACAATTCACTGGAACTTCAAGTCAGTGCACCCTGTTGGGTAATAAGACTAAGATCTTTGCTATTCTCCTTTGTGATTTATGGCTGACTGTTGTTATGCAGACGCAAATGAGGATTCTATAATGGAAGTTTTTAATAAAGATTATTAATGGATCTTTATGAACATCAGAAATGTGTTGTCTGCACTAAAATTGATTCGGTGTCTATGTTAGTAGGAATTTACCCAACCCTCTAACAGGGTGGGATGTGACACAAGATTGTAAGTATGGGGAATCCAGCAATGGATCTGTGAGACTAGCTTGCTAACCATTACACACCAATGGGACACATTTTTGTACCCAACCTGTTTAACATGGGTAGGAATTTACCCAACCTGTCTGCTGATAGGTGTAGGATATGATACAAGATTGCAAGTATGGGGAATCTATCAAGGATTCAACTCTGTTCAGTAGTAATGGATCTGTGAGACCAGCTTCCTAACCCTTTCACCACAATGGAACACCTTTTGGATATTTACCCAGCCCATTCTTCTCAAATAGAATGTGACACAAAGTCATGAATATGGGGCATCTTGCGAGGATTGAATACATTCAGTAGTAATCAATCTGTGAGACTAGCTTGCTAAATATTATACTATGATAGGACACCCTTATTTACCCCATTTACCATGGGTAGGATGTGACATAGTCTCAAGTATGGGGCATTCAGAGAAGATTGTAATCGCTATTCAGTATTTGATAGATCTGCAAAACTAGCTTGCTAACCATTACTCTATGATGGTAGTCCATTTTTTATGGCCCAATATGTTTGCCAGGGGTATGATGTGATACAAGGTCTCAAGTATGGATCAAACTCGTAATTCAGTAGTAACGGATCTGTGTGACTAGTTTGCTAAGCATTCCACCAAGACATGATGCCCTTATTTACCCAACCCATTCACAATGGATGTGACGCAAGATTGAGTATGAGGCATATGAGGATCGAACTTACTAATGATGAGTAATGTATCTGCAAGACTAGCTTGCTAACCTTTAAACCACAATAGGACACCTTTGGATATTTACCCAGGCTATTCGTCAAGAGTATGATGTGACACAAGATCACAAGTATGGGAAATATAGTGAGGAATGAAGGATCTGCGTGAATAGTTTGCTAACCATTACCCCAGGATGGGGCCTCAGATGGATAAAGTGGTATCTTAAAAGTATAATATTTAATTTTCCTTCTGTTTCTCTATTGCCATCTCAAACTGATTGATCTTTTTGGCATACACATAAACGATTACGTAGATGCCAATTTTTTTTACATTTGTTTTTCAATGACTTTGGTACCCAGTCTTAATAGTACAATGATACAAAGTTGATTGGCTTTGGCAACTCTGATGGTATAAGAGAGTTCAAGCAGAGGTCTTAGCAGGGAACAGGTTAGTTGAAACCAGTAACTAGTAGTGCAGGATATCACTGCAAATGTTGGTGTACTTATATATACTTTGTTGCAGAGACAAAGAGAATGAAAGTTTAGTTGGTTTATCCACTTTTCAAAAGCCTTACTATGATACTCTGTATCTTTATTGCATCACCACTTAAATCTGGTTTTGAAATGTTGGAATATAAATGCTTCAATGAGTAAACTTTTTATTTGTTTGAATTTTTTAGAGTTGTCCATTTCGACACATAGCACATAAGGGTTGGGTTAATACATTCCTAAGTGACAATCATCTCTAGATTGCAGGTTCAATCCTGGCCAAGGCTGATAATAAGACAGAATATTTAAAATAGCTTCCTACTTGTTAACAGTTAACGGAATGCGAATAGTCTACCGTGGTGGATTGAATAAAGGATTCAGTTCATAGTTCCATGAAGGCTCCCGAGTTTGACTAGAAACACATAAAGAAGGTACACCAGTTGAAACATTATGTATATCACAATAAAGAGGAGGACAACAGTACGAAAAATCCAAATAATCTTTTTATTTTGCTGAAGATGGAGGAAAATTCTTTTGAGTTTTTGTACTGATGAGCTTTATGAATGTGACACTTGAAAAATTTTGGTTGAACTTTACACCACTGAAATTATAAATAAATGATTATGATTGATTGTTTTTAATGGCATGTCAACCCATCTAGGGTTATTTTAGGCCTAGAGGTTAAGGAATCACATTTACATCACTGAAATTTTAAACAAATGAATGATTGATTTTAATAGCATGTCAACCCATCTAGGGTTATTTTATGCCTTGAGATTAGGGAATTACATTTACACATAGATTTTAAACAAATGATTGTTTGATTTTAATGACATGTCAACCTATCTAGGGTTATTTTATACCTAGAGATTGGGGATTGGTTTATACCTAGAGATTTACCATTGGTTGTACTGTGACATGCAACACTTCACTTTGGCCCTTACTTGGGCAAGTCAGGTGATCAAAGTACCCCCATCCAATCATTTTGCTGGTCATATCAAGTCCTAGCACCTATATGATTGTACCGGATGTATAATTCAAATCGTTCTAATGGCAAACAACCAACCCTTTTTATCATATATGTGCTAGAAGGCTGTGGCTGAGTGTCAACCACTATTTTATTAATACATATGAAGTTGTAAGAGTTTGAAATATCGCTATTATATTTACATTCAGACTTGGGAAAGGCATGAAACCCCTGATATTCCCAGCTATGGGTTTAATAGTACAGCTACTGTTCTTCTATAAGGATAGTTTTGGTATTAAATAACCCAAGAAGATTGATATGCCATTAAACAGAGAAACTAAACTAAATGATTGTTTCTACTTCTGATGAATCTCCACGGATAAAGTGTGTTTATAAAGGAGACAATGTATAAAATAAAAATAACAAGAAAATAGAAGATTCTCATTGAATATGTAATTATTGACATTCTACAGGCATCACAGATTTTACACATTAGATTTTTGCTCAGAGCTAGCAGCAGCAGCAGCATCATCATCTAAAATCTATTCCATGGCATTTGCAATGCTTCAACCCAATTCTCATTCTGTGATGATAGGGAAATTATTAATGTAACTTAATTTATGTTACAAACATTTCAGCAGATTGATACACACAGATGAGCCAAAACATAATGACCTGCAGTGTGGCAAAAAATGGCAGCTCCTATCTCATAACAATTGGGCATATCACAGTCAGAGATATATAAGAAAACAGGATAAGCTGGCCTCACCTTATTATAATGAAGGTTTGGTGTCTGTAACTAAAACTAAATCACTGTTTACATCACAATACCCTCAGCAATTGCGTAAGTTTATCAATGAGTATTTAATTTCTAGTCAAAATCATTAATATGTAGAATAGAATAAATCTTATTTATTAATAATGTCTCAGGTATCTGTGGCCTGAACATTGTGTTTATACACAATAAAGATGAAGACAACAGTCGGAAATGTCAAAATTATTCAGTTAGTTCCTGGTTCAGATGTTTTTTTGTTATTTAAAATTTTTCAATTACCTTAAAATAAGTCATCTTCAAATGATTAACCATGAATTCAAATGTGGTCTTGGAGCTGAAATTGTTACCACTAGTTCAAGGGGCCTCCAAACAGCATAAATGCCATCAGACTGATTAACAGAAATGTTATTAAATATAGAAAAAATGAAATGGAAATATGAAAATTATTCATATCAAACCTCATTTCATAAATACTTGTCTTCAATCTCATTCTAAGAATGTGTATATGTGTACGTTTTTGTATATGCATTTATCGAACCTTTCAGCACAAGCAGAATGCAACACAGGGTAACTTTTTTCAACGAATTTAACAAGTTTTCATTTAGAGTTTACCTTCTCCTAGTCCAGTTATCATACCAACGTTAAAGAGTGCAGTGTGCCCTACAATTTATCCATAGTTGAAGGGAGAATATATTCATTGGTTTCCCAAATGTATTAGCCTTGTCAAAGATCATATATATATATATATAAATGTAAGGTATCCAAATTTTAATTGGTTGGTATAATTATTTTAATAATAATAATAATTTATTTTTATTCATGATTATTATAGTATTAAGATTAATCTGTTTATTTTTTATATTTTTATATTTTTATCTCTTTATATTTTTATATTAAATATATATATTAAATTCTAACAAATTAACTTGAAGATAAAAAAAATAATTTCAAAAAAATTTTTTTTTATAGACAGTCTAGACAAATTTTTTTTATTTTTTTGTTTTTTACTTGTTATAAAAAATATACATATACTTATCTTATTTTATTTTTTGAGAATGTCAGCTGAACAGGTAATTGTTTATACTTTGTATCTCTTTGTTAAAATTAGAATTTCATCCTTATACTTGCTGTCTGACCTGATTTTTCTGGTGACACTGTCTTTAGGTCAATCCCTTCATTCTGTAATCTCTGTCTCTCAAGGATTTTGAGACTGTCCAAATCATCCAAGATGAAATGCAAAAATGAGAATCCTAATTATCTAGTGTTGCTTATCTGCCAAATTCTTATTTCTTATGAGTGTCGTCACCTCAGCTAAATAATGGACCATTCCATTTTTATTATAAAGAAAAAAAAGAAAGAAAGAGATTAGGGGAAATTGAACATTATGCAAAGATGCCTTTTCACACATAGCTGTCAGCAGAGCCTAGAAGAATATGATATCCCTAACTTTATCCCTTGTGATTTTTGCATTCTTGAAGAATTCATTGTACTGAAAATAGTGTAGGGTGGATGACACAATTCAGATTTGAACTTGGTTCACCATCTCCATTTTGTACAACTATTTTTGATGGCATTTTATGTGGATAAAATTTGAACTTGAAAGACATGAACAACCTTATTTAAGGAAATGAGGAATCATATTCTTATGATATACATCTTGTATTTTATTAGATACAGAGACTTAATTTCCATAGAGACATTGTGTTGAGTGTCTTTAAAGCATGTTTATCATATATCATCTTTGACTTTCATGGTTTTAAACAAAGCATGCCATATGCCATATTAATCTTAGAAATATAATCTAGTTACCTAAAGATGCATCACTTATTAGATTTGTTATAATTAAATTTAACAATGTTATTTTTAAGACACAGTAGAGCCTAGAATGTGCCAACTTTATCCCATACTTGGGATTTTTGCATTTTTGAGGAATTCACTGTACAGAGAATAGTGTAGAGGTAAATGACACAATTCAGCATTATATAAGAGGATGGACAACATGAAAGCTTTGGAGATTTTTACTTTATATTGTAGGGAGACAAACATAATTGTCTTCACTTGGATTGTAGGTGTGGCTTCCCTTGTCATATGCCCATTGATCACATGACAATTCATCCCCTTGAAACTTGCTCTTTTATCCCCTTTCTTCAAAGGGACAATGCTTATCTGTTATTTACTTGTTGAGCAAAAAGAACAAATCTCAGCTCAATTCATTGAACAGAATAGAGACAATTATTCTCTATGTCACCATCTATTACACTTTCAGTCATTTATAATTACAATTTGGTTGTACATGGATCTCATTTTATATTTATTTGGAGCATACATATTCTGTTTGTTATTCCATGTTATATTTATTAAATATTCATATGTGCATTGTTCATGAGGGTTGTCTGTCTTTCCTAACCGAAAGTTGAACCCCTAGTAGGGTCACTACTTTGGCCTTACTTAAGCTAGACTAGCGGTCAGAGAGGTCCCCTCTGATAAATCAGGTGGTCATGTCCAGCCCTAGCACCTATTTGATTGTCCCAACCCCTTTGCCTTATGGCTAATCCCAACCTTTTTATCATAGATGTGGTTGAAGGTCTTAGTATCCTGGGTATGTCAAACTACATCTAATCGAGAAGTTCCAGTTTTGTAGCTCTCAGGAGTGTGGAGTACCCCTTCATCGCCATTACTCCCAGGTCCACTCTGACCCAGTGGTAGTACCTTTTAGGTTCCCATCTATGGGTTAAATAGAAAAAATGAGTTTACAAAAAATGTTTTAAATAAAATGGAGTAAAAATAAATTAGGAATACCCATCAAGATTGAATAAAACAAATGTCTGTGGTATAAAATGAACCAACAAGGTTTGACATGCCATTAAATCCAACCAACCAACCAACCAGAAATTGAGTTTTAGTGAATCTATGGATGCACTAACGCACTATAAAGACTTAGTGTTGGTTTCAATCTAATAGCCACTAATTGTTATGATATCTTATTTCTCCAAACAACTGTACACTGTCTGCTAAAGGTTTTGTTTTCCTAGTCCAATCTGTTATTTTATATGCCAGTTATTAAACATCTAAAATGGATGGTAGGTGATGCACTTCCCTGCTACTGACTTTTAGCAGTGAGGAAAGATCAATGGCAAATCTGACTTGACCATTCTCTGGTGCTCTCAGGAACTTTTGTAGACAAGTAAATTTGTCCAGTATTTTCCAAAAGTTCCACCCTGCTCACCACAGTGTCAAAAGCTTTTATCAAGTCAACAAAGGTGACGTACAGTTCTTTGTAATGCTTTCAACAGTTTGTTTGGATTTGCCTCAAGACAAAAATCATGTCACGGATGCTACAATAACATTCAAACCATATTGTCTCTCAGGAAGGTAGTTTTCAGAAACAGTAGACACTTGTCTATTTAGTAAAATCTCTTGAGAATTTTTCCTGAAATTGAAAGAAAGGTTATTTCCAACTTTATAGATAGAAAACTAGATACATACCTAATATATTATTAGTTAACTTGATAAGCCAAACAGAAGTGTTCAGAAAATATCTACAAGTTATGTGGAAGTTGAAAAAACAAATTGACTAAAGTTTATTTAAACATATATTATTCACTTTATTGTTTTACTTTCAAGAACTATTAAACCAATGGCTTGATTTAAAGATTGATTAACCTTAATGGCATTTCAACCTATCTATGGTTATTTTATGCCTAAAAGTTAGTGAATTGCATTCATTGTACATTCACAATTATATTTTTGTGTATTTGTTTCTTAAGAGACCTATTGATTATGAATATTTTTAAACATTCATTTTACTCATAGAGTAGTCCCTAACAGGTACTACCACGCCAGGTCAAAGTGGACCTGGGAGTAATAGCAATGAAGGGGTACTCCACACTTCCTATATCTCAAGAACTGGAGCCTCACCATCAGATTCAGTTTAGTGTCATATCCAGAATACCCCTTATGTGGGTGTATACAATTAATATATTAAAAGACCAACCAACAGGGTGATTAACATTTTTGAATGTCCTTATATTTATTTTCAGTTTTAATGGCATTTTCATATATTAGAAAGGCAAGAAAAAGGACAGGCTACACAGAAAAAATATAAGAAAGAATGAAAGAGAATAGGCGAAGATAGAGAAATGGGATGAGCACACAGAAGCGATAAAGCTAATCTATTTCAATTGAACATAGTGAAAAAATGAAAAGAAAAGAAAGAAAAAAACAAGCATGAGAGAAAGTTAAATGAAGATTATTATACTTTTTAAATATTGAACTATTTAGCAATAGCTTGTAAGTAAATATATCAAACGTTATAATAATTTAATTATCATACTGTTGTATACCCACAGGTCCTGGTAGTATTTGATAATATATATTTTGTATTTAATTTGATACAGGGACTTAATTTCTATAGATACATTCTGATGTGTGTCTTTAAAAGCATGTTTATCATATATCATCTTTCATTTTCATGGTTTTAAACAAAGCATGCCATATGCCATATTAATCTTAGAAACATAATCTAGTTACCTAAAGATGCATCACTTATTAAATTTGTTATAATTAAATTTAACCTTGTTATTTTTAAGACACAGCTGCAAAAGAGAGACATGTATATACTAATGAAAAATAAAACATTTTAGATCTCAAGGGAGTAGAAGTGAATTCAGAAAGCCAATTATTGCATTCATATTCTTCCTGAGAAATAAATAAAAAAAGAACTTTGCATTTAACAATCTAAAATAAACATGTTTCATATTTTAGTATTTCTTTGTGATATTTTTACAAACTGGTAACATTGCATTAGTAAATTCTCGGTAACAGAAGTACAAGCCAAAAATTTGAATAATTGTTGGGAATAATTGTATGCAGAAGAATAATTTCTCAATTTGTTTGCTATGCATTAGGGGAATCAAATAGAAAATTACTTAAAGCTTACAGATAAGATAAAACTGAAAGTTTTTACCATTTTCTCAACATTCATCTTTTCCTGTCTTTTATATAGTATGTACTTAAAAGATCAAGTATATATTTACCAAACCTGCCACTACAAGCAAGATATGACACAAGGTCAACTTTTAAACTGTTTATCTGTTTTGAATTTAGTTTTCCTCCACCTAGATTAATACAAAGAGCTCAGTCTATCCTCATATTTCTACTTTTTTGTATCAAAATGGTATTTTCATTCCTAGTATTATCTAAAGAATGAAAACCTCTGTTATCTTAGCTAAGGTACCCCAAAGGGATAAGTGGGAGTCCAAATTTTTGAGTCACCTTCTGAATTCATTCCAAAAAGTTTATTAAAGTATGAGTGCAGATTAGAAGATAAAGATTTCCTGTAAATGTGCCACAATCACAAAAAAAGCATCTTCAACTTCGGCTTAAAAGTTATTCAGCAGACACAGTTTAGAGAAAAGGTTTAGAAAATCAGGTGAGCCAGAATGAATTGAAAACAATCTGTATGCACAGGTACTGAATTCATTTGTTACATGTCTACCATTGAAAATGTTCAAATAAATATTTCTATGGAATTGTAATGGCAACCAATGTCTGATGAAAAAGAAAGGAAATTCTTCAGTTACCATTTTCTAACTACAAGATGATTAAACTGAATAAAAACATGTTGTAAACATTCCATTGACTTTTATCCTAAGTCATTTCTAAAACAAATGCAAGTGAAATTTCTTTTATAGATTTCACTGTTTTAATCATTCTTTTAAAAATTAACCTACTTAAAAGACTTATACCAAAAAATGCTGTGTGGGGCACTACTCACATACCATGTTCTATGTATGACGTTAAACTGCATCTAGTGGTGAAGTTCTAATTTTTGGCAGCTCTGAGGAGTGTGGAGTTCCCCTTTATTGCCATTACTTCCAAGTCCACCCTGACCCAGAGTGGTAGTACCTGTTAGGGTACTATCAAAGGATTAAATTGATCAAAAATACATGTAAACAGAATTGATCAACAACTGTTGTCTTGCTCTCTAACAATTTGTTTAAAAACTAGATATTTTCATACTAACTATTCCCATAAAAATATGTAAAAAACGTTTGGCATTAAATAACCCATAATGTATTGATATGCCGTTGAACAAAACAAAACTCACATAGAGTGTCTTGGGCAGCTCATCTCTTTCCAGGTATGTCACATTGTGGTGTAATGGTTAGCAAGCTAGTCTTAGAGATCCATTACTACTGAATAGTGAATTTGATTCTTACTGGATATCAATTCTGTCACATTCTACACATGCTGAACAAGTTGGGTAAATACCTACCTTTCCAGGTCTGGTTATGAATATAGAGATTTTCTCTTAGACTGGTTGCCATATGAGAAACCTACTTATGATTAATTAGTTGTGGGCAATGCTGAAAGGACAAGGAAACTGGTCCCACATAAAAGAGACAGCACTTTTTGTCTGAAGACAGTTGGATGAGCCAAAGCATACAGACCAGAGTCTCTGTACTAGATAATTTGCTGCCCCCTCACTACCACAAGTTGCTGAGAATAAACTATATTTGCTTCTTCTTCTGAGACCTTTTTCATATGTGTTTTCTAGATGATTTTGGCCATTTCATCTGATTCTGTGTTCAGCCACAAATGATCATCTAGCAAGTGGCATTTACAAGTCAACCAGATTATGGTCTAAGCCAGAATTCAACACCTTATGTTGTAGAGTATAGATGATACCCCTCTAGTATAAAATGGAATGTTCTATTTTCAATGGGAACATTGACAGTGTTAGTCTTGGGGCCCCATCTTTCCTAGTGTAACTAGCTAGTATTATACTACTGTTCACCTTTTCTTGTACCTCCAATTAGAATAACCCTTTTTTAATTATAAGTTATGATTTGTGTTATTATCTAAATAACCAACCCCAGTATCATTACAATACATAACAAGGTTAAAGACAAGAAAGTTCCTGAGTTCACAAAGAAGGTTCCCTAGTCCGAGAAGAAATACCTGAAGAAGGCCGGAGGGCATATCAGCCGAAACATTGTACAAATAACAATGAAGATGGGGACAATAGTCCGAATAATGCAGATAATACTAATCTTCAAGCCTCATCTCAAACATTGAGAGAAAGAAGGTTAAAGAACTAATCTTCCTTCTACTATTTATCCATAGATAAATAAAGAATAGTTTGATTCATACCTTTCCCAAGGATATTAACTAATTAAAAGTAAAGTCATCAGAGTGGCCTAAAGCGCTAGACCAAAGAGATCCTATGCTACTCATGCACTGAGTTAGCAAGGGTCTGTATTGAAGCAGGAACCTTGTGATCCCTAGGTAGACGCTCTACTGACTGAGATGCAAACAGCCTTGTTCAGGAATTGAACTTGGGTAGCTAACTCTATTTCTATGACAATAACGTTATGTAACAACTGCCTCCAAACACACTTAATATTTGTTAAAACACTTTTCATTTAATATATGTTTGTAGATAAAACCCTTGTTCTTCAACTACCTCTGAAAACCACTTAAGTTAAAAGATTTTTGTTTTCCAAAAATGAATTTCAACTATTTACTCCGGTTCCCTACAAGTCAAAGTTTATTTTCTTATTTTATATTTATTATTAGTTTGTTTTCTAATATTTCAAGTCACAATTGAAGTGCTTTCTCCAGGCTGGAGTGTCCTCAATGATAGGAAATATGGTTACCTCTACTTAGAAAGCTCTGTCAATTGCCCAGAGATCCATCACAAAATGCTAAAAACAAATAAGAGTTCCAAGGAAAATGGTACCTGTCAAAGTTGGTGAAGATCTTATGTTATAGTTTTGGGTAAACTTTGGTACTTAGCTTCCAACAATAGCAACCCAAGAATTCTGAGATAAATAAAAAATATTTTGGAATGTCTATTGAAACATTTAGAACAATGTTTCTATAGACATTTCAAAATATTTTTATCCATTTATCTCAGAATTCTTTGTCATAAATCACTTTTGATGATAATGAAGCAATATGAATATCCAGAAAATTATGTATAAATTAAAGTTCAACTAAAATAACAATGATAGCGATAATGGAAAAGGTATGATACATTTTTGTTTACTTATAGATAGAAGGAGAATAGTTGGATTCATATCTTTTCCAAGGGTATTAGTGCTATGTGAAATGCAAACAGCCTCATCCAAGATTTAAACTCTTCTCAGTGTCTATTTCCAACGATAATAACCATTACACCCCCTGCTTCCACTTAGTCTTATATAAAAGCCTTTTGCGGAGGTGTTTGTTGTGTAAAGGTTATCCTCATAGAAACTGGACACTGTGAACAGTTCAAATCCTGGACGAGGCTGTTTGCATTTCACATATTGATAACACCAGTGGGAAAGGTATGAATCCAACTATTCTGCCTCCATCTATGGGTAAATAATAAGACAGACTGAGGTCTTTAACTTTGACTTGGCAACTAATCTAGGAAAGTTGGTTATTCTGTTTGATGATATATCAACCCTTTTCAGGTCATTTACTGTCGAATAAAGTCATTTTAATATCCCATTGCTTACAGTACCTAACGTTGCTTAAACAGTCACCCATCTAATTATTGACAGACTCATCACTACTTAACTTTGGTGATCTAACAAGAACTTGTGCTTTTAATGTGTTTTGACCATAAGCACCGATCTAAAAGGAGGAAAACTTTCAATTAAAACCTGTTAAACTCTGCTTAAAAATTTACCTTGTGTCACTTCCTGCTCGTGTGGAGGGGTCACCCATTTAAATATTCATAGACTCGTCACTACTTGGATGATCTAGATAAAACTGGTGCTTTTAATGTAACTCTACCTTAAGCACCAATCTAGAATTGAAACCAGTTAAACTCTGCTCAAAATTGACCTTGTGTCACATTCGGCTCATGGAGGTGTTGGGTAAATACATATAAAAGAACTTTTTAATGCTAAAAACTTTCATAGCTTAGAAAAATGAAAGATGGAAATCTTTATAATAGTCCATTTCTAATGGTTAGTGTGGTCAATACAATTCTCGAAATAGACATGTTAACATTCATTATATAAGAAAAGATATCATTGTCAATACTTATTTTGTGGGCAAGAAAGTTCTCCCAGAGTTATTGGTGATAAAATTGTTCTCTCTCACCAAATGACCTTTGCTGGCAAGAATTTATTTGTCTGTCTTGGGTGTAACTTTGTAAAATGTATGAAAAGTGATAGAAAATAACTTGTATTACTGATCATAAAATGATTTACTAAGATTATTACGTTCCTGTGAACTTGTAAGCATAATGAGTTCTTTATATGATAAAGGCAGAATACAAGTGAATAACAGCTGGTGTTCACTCAGTTTTAGATCTTTTTTTTTTTTTCTTGGGGAAATCAGAAAACAGGAAATTGCTGACATTATACATCAAATGATGATCTGGCATTTTTTTTTCTCTGTATAAACTGAATCAAATCTTTGAGAACCAAAAAGTTATACCGACATAAAAAATTAAGAAACAAAAAAATAAAAAATATATTACTTCTAAGATTATTGATTAACTTTTTAATTCTATTTGGTTTTAATTCATATTATAAGTTTTTATTAGATACAAAATCAAAAATAATAGATAAATTTCCCAATAAAATAAACAAAGTTGACTTTATTAGAATTAATTCCTATTGTCTGATATTCACTGATCTTCTGAGATTAAAGAACATTATCTGTTTTGTTCTTTTTTTTATCAATCTTAATTTGTATATTTTATGAGTAAAAAATATTGATCTAAAGTATTCATTAAAAAAAATGATACCATTGTTTCTAATGTTGAATAACTGCAGACAGAAAATGCAATTTAAATATCAGACACGGCACTTTATCTACTTATTATTTATTTTAACAGCATCTCAACCCATCTAGGGTTAATTTATGTCTTGATGTTAGGGGATCACATTCATTGTATATTCTTATTTACATTTTTTGTGAAGTTGTTTATAAAAGTTTCTTTTTTTTGCACACATTTCTATTGAATACAAATAATTTTAAAACATCTATTTAAATAAAAGATTGGAACCTACTAAATACTACCATTCTGGGTTAGAGTGAACCTAGGAGTCTCATTGCATAATGGGTAACCTGCTTGACTGGCATTGTAATAAGCCAGTTTGAATAGCATCTCAAACTATCTAGGGTTATTTTATACCTCAGTATTAGGGAACCACGTTCATTTTTTGTTCATATTTACATTTTTTGTGTACTTGTTTCTGAAAAGTATTTGTTGTACATGTTCTTATCAAATATGATTCATTTTTAAACAGTCCCATAGATTTGTTCAATTTATTTTATGCCTAGAATTGTATTCATTGTACATTCATAGTTATCTTTTATTTTCAGTAGTTGTTTCCAAAAAGGGGTTTTTGTACATAGTCCTATCAAATACAAATTCTTTTAAACATATCTATTTGACCTGTAACATTAACTTCATGTTTATTAATAAATACTAGTGGATATGACTCTCAGTCACGCATTCTAGCACCAGTATGATAAAAAGGGTTTGGTATTTGCCAAAGTGGAGTGTTGCATCACAGATCACTCAGCTACCACAATCCTCTCAAATAAAAGGGCATTACAGGTCACCACCCAAAGCCATTGGAAGGAGGGGGTCTTGCCCCTCTGAAGAGGTGCAGTCAGCATTTTCTACAGCCCCAGCTGACGGGTTGGGATAAATTTTGAAAGCTTAAGACAATGTATCATTCAATCATATTATGAAATATGTACAAAAAGTATCACAACTGAAACTGTATTCACTAAGACAGAAATTAAAAATCAATAAAGTTTTAAGTTTTAAAATAAACAAGTGAGTTTTCTGTTTATAAAGTATGAAGCTTTTCTATCAATCAATCATATCTTCAATTTTTCCATTCAACTACAGATTTTCTAACTCCTCTGCATTTACTTAGTGTCAGTATGGAACTCGGAATAGTGGGACTCTAAAAGCTTGAATTTGTAAAAAATGAAATAAAAAATACTCAAGAAAAATATGGACATGATCATAAAATCATCTTAGGAAAAAAGGTATTTCATAGATTGATTTTAATGACAAATGAACCTGTCTAAGATTTTTTTATGCCTAGAGGTTAGGGAATCATGTTCATTGTATATTAACATTTTTTGTGCAGTTGTTTCTTAATTTATTTTTTTTGCTTGTGGTTTTATTGAATACAAATAATCCTTAAACTAATCTATTTGACCCATAAATGAGACCCTAACAGGTAGTACCATTCCAGATGAGAGTGAAACAGAGTAATGGCAATGTTCTTTGCACTCTCGGAGAGGGGGAGTCCCATGGTGTATTGGCTAACTTGCTTAACTCAAGCATTGTTTTAAGTAAGTTTGAACTCTAGTCATGCTATTATGCTTACTTTCTGACTAATTCTCATGAGAAAAGTATGTATCCCCCCCATTGGTTATTACCACTACTGTTCTTCTACATGGATAGTTTTTGGCACTAAATAACTCATGAATATTGATATGCCATTAAATAATAAAACCAAATCTGTACCTCCCAGATCTTCAGAACTGGAATCTCACCATAAAATCTAGGAGTAATAGAGATGAAGGGCTACTTTACACTCATCAGATCTCCAGAACTGGAGCCTCACTATCAGATGCAATTTGTCGCACAACTATCTGATAAGTATAAAAGACAAATAAGGTTAAATATTGTTTCAATTTTTGAATATTATTAATGTATAATTGTTGAGGATACATCCTAATTTTGAATGTCTACAGCTTTGCCATAATTAGTGATATTGTTAGGATAATTATAATTAATTCTGACTTGAAACATCATAGGAATGATTTATGAGATCTTGATAAATTATTCCTCATTTCAAACATAGTAAATGATAAGCAGTAGAAGACTACAGACAGGAAGAAATGAACACAAGCTGTTATTTATAATTCTGTGACAATGACATTTATTTAAGTTATAATAACATGAATAAAGGAAAGAAATCTTATGAGAGGAGAAGAAAGTTATGTCAATTTCTTCAAAGAAATGATATATTTGTGTATGTGAACAGATGGTTGTTTGCTTTTGCTTCGACTTTCAACAAGAGCTCTCATCTTTTACTTGTATGGTTTGGCCTGGATAGGTTTTCTCCCTGTTGTTAGTGCTTAGAATACTTTTACCATATCTTCTGCTGAGGGGTAAGGCACACACTCCTAAAAGGAGGGTATCCTGGGCATGATATGAGACTGATGGTGAGCCTCCAGTGCTGAAGATCTGGAAGTGTGGAGTACCCCTTTATTGCCATTACTCCAAGGTCCACTCTGACCCGGAGTGGTAGTACAATTTAGGTTCCTATATATGGGTCAACCAGATCTGTTTAAAAATTATTTGTATTTGATAGGACCATGTTCTGAAAAAATATCTATCAAGAAACAACTTTACAAAAAATGTAAATATGAACATAAAATGAAAGCAATTACTTAAACTCTAGGTATTAAATAATATAAATAGGTGGAATTTTTTTATTATTAGATGCTCTACCAACTGAGCTAAACCGGTCTCTTATTTTACTATGATATACTTCTTCTGTCCAATTCCATATCTATTTGATTGATTAAAGTTGATATGGCAAATATCAAACATTATGCAAAACATAAAAAAATGAGCATTTATAAAACCAGAAATTATCTAATATTCAGACATAAGAGTAGTTAAAAAATAGTTGCCACTGGAACTCTTGCTTAAAGAGGTTGAAAAATTCTAATCTGATTAAATAATAAATGGAATAAATATAAATAAATAGGTGGGTTGACATGACATTTCAATCAGTCGAACCTAGTCTACCTTACTAACTAAAGCTAAAGAACTTAGTCTGATGTCCTGTCAGAGGAGCTTAATGTATCCCCTGCAGAGAGGTAAGGGTTTTCCTAGGCATGACACTAAATTGTATCTGATGATCTGGGGAGTGTGTAGTACTGTTTTATTGCCATTACTCCCAGGTTCACCCTGACCTAGAGTGATAGTAACTGTTAGGATCACATGGTCAAATGTTTAAAAATGATTTGTATTTGATAGGACTGTGTACACACAAAAAAAGAAAATATGAACATACCTTGAACAAAATTCCTTAACCTCTAGGCATAAAATAACCCTTGATGGGTTGACATGCCATTAAAATCAATCAGTCAATCAATTTATTTGGCTTGCATAAGTTTTCTTTAACATGGTGGTTGGCATTAAATCATGGCTTTGTGCTTTGGCAGATCTGGAACTTGAGATGAATTTGAGTTGCATCCTTTCACTTACAAAGTTTTTTTTTTGTTTTGTTTGGCAAGCTCTATTTTTAAATTCACTGCTCCTGCTGATGGGTCTCCATAGTAATACGGTTCTTTAATTTTCAAGCACTGGTAGAAAAGTTTTGTCCAAGGGTAGAAAATATGTCATATACAAGGGTTATTCAATAAGTAAAATGAATTTTGCCTAAGCAGTTGGATATAGGAAGCACTGTTTATATTTACACCTTTTTCAAGGAAATCAAACATTGTTAGTATGAACTTTCTCAAGAACTTTTCAAAGTGTATTTTTGACTTGGATTAATTGTGGCAAACCTATGTTTAACCCATTGTAAATATTTTTGACTAAATATAGTACCACTACTGTTCTCCTACAAGGACGGCTTTGGCATTAAATAACCCACATGTTGATGTACCATAAAACAAAGAAAGAAAGAAATATTTTGGCTAAGTTTGAGGCTGTTTAATTGTATATTTATCCAATAAGCTAGAATAATAAGCAATAAGATAGAACAATGATCAACACAAGAGGAAGTTAGGTGAAAGAATATTTCCAATGCAACTACATCATAAAGTGAGATTGAATTCCAGTCACACTATTATGTTTACTTTTGGAAAGGTTTGAAACCCCTTATCCCTCCCATGGGTTAAATAATACCACTACTTTTATACTACTAGGATGACTTTAGCATCAAATAACCCATGAAGGTTGATGCTATTAAAGAAAAGAAGGCAAAATGGCTAATGTGTTTGACTGCAACATTGTAGTGAGTCAGTTTGCTATTATGTTCACATTCTAACTTGTTCTTCTAAAAGGGAGGCTTTGACATGAAGGTTAATATGCCATAAAAAGGGGGGGGGTCTCCATGACATAATGGCTAATGTGTTGGACTGCAACATTGTAGTAAGTCAGTTTGAATTCTTCTTTGACATTAAATAACCCATGAAGGTTGATATGCCATTAAACAAAGAAACCAAGCTAAAACCGAAATAAGTGAGCTTGATTGTTCATAAAATGAAAAATTTTAAATTGTATTTCTGAATGCCTGAGCCACTCGCTGTTGAAAAATTTCACAGTGCTACCAAATTGCTATCAGAATGGAAGAAGATTAAAATATCTTTTGTGATGTCAATAGCCTTTCACCCCAAATTTGTCAATTTTCCAAATTAATCCCATTCATGTGTTAGCCAACACCTAAACTGGTTTAATTTGTAGAAACGAGGAATAAAATTGCATCTTGTGGTTGTTGAATCAAGATATAATATTCACCTTCACAAGTTGTTTTCAACTAGCGTCCAGTTGACAGACAAAATAAATACATACTATTTCATCCCGTAGCTTTGAAGAGAATAGATGGATTCATACCTTTCCAAGGAGAATTAGCATGAAACATCCTTGTTCAGAATTTTAACCCAGCTTTCCTGTCAAATGCATACTAGTTACAACCTTCTTGTGAAGTTGAGTATTATATCTTGATTCTACAGTGGTTTGTCTTTGAATTTTTCTCAATGTTTTAAACAAAGTGGAAATGTAAAATGTTAGCAACAAACAAATGAGAGAAGAAATAATGTGGAAGAAAAAATAGAAAACCAACCTTGAGTGTTCCTAAAATGAAATTTGTTTAAACTGGTTCCATTCATTGCATCTTGTGCTTTATTTTCATCTGCTAGAGACCATGTCCTTGAACCTTTCATAATTTTTCTCTGTTTTACACAAAGTGGAAATATAAAATGTTAGCAAAAAAAAAAAAGAAAAAAAAGGAAAGGAACATTGTGGAAGAAAAAATAGAAATGATTATTGAATTAAAATAATCAGGTCTCATGATTTACCTTGCATTTAATTAATTATTTTTCAATAATTTTCAAACTGGAATGCAACATAGTTGTAAGCGAGTTTGGATTCCAGTGGTGCTATTACAGTCATGTTAAGACTAATACCCTTGTTCATCTGGCTTTGACATTAAATAACCCATGATGGTTGGTATGCATTTAAACAAAGAAGGGGGAGTTCCCATGGCATAATGGCTAATGCGCTGGATTGTGACATTGAAGTAAGTGAGTTTGAATTCCAGTAGTACTATTACGTTCATGTTCACAATAATATCCTTGTTCTTCTACAAGGATGGCTTTGAAATTAAATAACCCATGAAGGTTGAGAAGCCATTAAACAAACAAACCAAACCAACCTTGAGTGTTCCTAAAATGAAATTTGTTTAAACTGGTTCAATTTGTGGATTCATTGCATCTTGTGCTTTATTTTCATCTGCTAGAGACCATGTCCTTGAACCTTTCATAATTTTTCTCTGCTTTACACAAAGTGAAAATGTAAAATGTTAGCAAAAAAAAAGGAAAGGAACATTGTGGAAGAAAAATAAAATTGATTATTGAATTAAAATAATTAGGTCTCATGATTTACCTTCAGTTTAATTAATCATTTTTCAATAATTTTCAAACTTTGGTGAATAAAGTCTTTAAATTGGGGAACTGTCTTATTAAATTCCGGTGACTGATTTATGAACAACGGAAATTTTTGCTACAATGAAAGTTTATTTAATTATCGCCTGAATAATGGCTTTCAATTGACCAAACTCTGAGTTTTTTTTCTTAGATTTTTTTTTGATTTATGAAGGAAATAATGCAGGTTCAGAAGATTTCTTTTGCTTGAATATGAAGTAATTAGTCACTTGGTGAGGCACTGAACTGAATGACGCAGATTCTGTGCTAACTGCTGGGTAGGTGAGGTTTGTGAACAAAATTGCACCAGCACTGTCAGCTGGGGCTTTAGAATACTTCTGCACCTCTGCAGAGGAGTAGACTTTCTCCCCCAATGGGGCCACCTTTTGGCCATGGGTGGCAACCCTGATGCTTAAGGATGGAATCCTGTTGGATGAGCACTTCATGCTATGCAACACTCAACTTTAGCCCTTATCTAGGCTAGACGGGCGGTCGGAGAGGCCTCCTCTGAACAATCAGCTGGTCACATTAAGCCCTAGTACCAATATGATTGTCCCAACCCTATTGTCCTTATGGCAAGCCCCAAGCCTTTTTATCATATATGTGCTAAGCGGTGGCTGAGAGTCTTCATGTCCTGGAAATGATGTTAAACTCTATCTGATGGTGAGGTTCCAGTTCTAGAGATCTGGGTAATGTGGAGTACCCATTCATCACCATTGCTCCCAGATCCACTCTGACCCGGAGTGGTAGAACCTGATAAGGTCCAATAAGGTT
The DNA here is from genome assembly GCA_023376005.1 of Doryteuthis pealeii. Taxonomy (NCBI): domain Eukaryota; kingdom Metazoa; phylum Mollusca; class Cephalopoda; order Myopsida; family Loliginidae; genus Doryteuthis; species Doryteuthis pealeii. Next base: position 3,113,151 of record CM042156.1, read on the forward strand.
GAATAGAAAAATGTGTTTATAAACAAATTGAGTATCCATTAAGAATAGAATTATTTCAAAACTTTGAAGTGATCCACTGAGGTTGATATGCCATAAAAAACAAACAAAATTGCACAAAGATACACTAAATCCACTTATCAAGCATGATCATAATCAGGTCCTGCTGACAGCACAAATACTCGTGACTCTCTCTCTCCCCAACCGTCCCTATCTGTCATCACTCCTGGCATGTCCTCTTCACCACATCCAGAATCCACACAGTGCTGATTGATCTAGGTTTTTGTTGGTCAGCCTACACTTGTGTATCTGTGTAAGTATCCACAGGCAAACATCACTTATGAGAGAGTCACCTTGGCATAATGGTTAACTAGCTGGGCTGCATCATAGTAGTAAAGGGATTCAAACTCAAGTTGCTCTGTTATATTCACTTTTGGATTAATACCCTTAGGAAAGATATGAACCCCCTCATCCTGCTATGATTTAAATAGCACCACTACTGTTCTTCTACAAGGATGTCTTTGGCATTAAATAACCTATGAAGATTGATATGCCATTAAAGAAAGAAATCAATTAAAAGATAACTGATGCACTAAGTGCACCTCCTAACTCTGGGAAGTAGAGCTATTAGCTTTGTTTAAGGATATGGTAATATCTCTTAAAATTAATTTTATGTTTGAAAAATCTAAGATTCTAATGAGTTAACAAAATCAAGTGAAAATATTGAAGTTATAATGCATTAAAAGTGAAATGGGCGGTTCTAATTAAATTGCAATGATAGTTTCTTTATTCTAGGACAGTGAAGAGTTTGAATTGGCAGAATTGAGTATCCTACTTAAAATGGACTGGCTAAAAATCAGAGCTATGTAGTCAAGACAAAAAAACCTTTGATTCAGACTTCTCTATTTTTGGCACCTTCAGCCCTAACTCCTCTTTATGTAATGAAGTGATTATGGCCTACAAATACTAATTAGAATTATAATATTTTGTATTCTATCTATAAGGAGTGGGCACTGTATAACTGTTGTAACTCAATTATCAGAGTTAGTTAACAGAAAATAATGGAAGAAACACAAGTATTAAGGATAGGGGAAATGATTAACTACACAATACTAAAGTGAACAGTAATTAACAATATCTAGGCTGAATTATTACCAAGTCCTGTGAGATGTCATTGTTTTTCTCTTCCGAAGTTTCATCAGACATTATTTATAGAAAAAAAAAAACAGATCATTACATTCTCATTATTTAGGTACTATATATATATTTACCAGCCCCTCAACAAGAACAGGATGTGACACAAGGTCAATTTCTTAAGTGGAGTTTAACAGGTTTGAATTCAAGTTTTCCTTCTCCTAGACTAGTTACCTAGCCAAGGTTAAAAAGGCCAGTCTGCCTTACTATTTACCCATAGCTAGAGGGAGAATAGCTGGATACATACCTTTCCCAAGGTTATTAGTGCTATGGGAAATGCAAATAGCATTGTCAAGATTTGAACTCAGGTTGACAATTCCATTTCCTATGACTCTAATCATTGCTACATACCTCCTTATTTAGGTACTATATAACAATAATTGCATTTGGTCATATAAAGTTTAAATTCAACTGGAGTTGGAGTCAGTATAGTTTTACTGATTCCAACTCCAGTGACACTTCATTTGCATCCAACTCTATGACAATTTTGTTTTCTCAAAATAAACAACAGATTCTATTCTTGCATTTTCAACAAAAAGAGAAAGAAAAACATTTTTAAAAGTTCACAGATTTTTCAAGTCACTTTCTCTAATTATATGCACTAGCAGGCATGCTGCAATCCAGTTTATTTAATTAGATATATTTCTTTCAGCAATAGATCAGAATCACATTATAATCAGTGTACTAAACTTTAATCGTGCACTTTTTACAACATGCTAACATTTGAAAAATGAATCTATTCTCAAACAACACGATTCTGAAATAAAGAAAACAAATTATCTTTTTCTTTTTTTTTTTTTGTAAGACATGTCATCTCCTTTCCAGTTGTCATTGTTTTACTATAAATATCCTCAGACCAGAAGGCAAATCTAAGCAATTCTGATTGGTTGAAAATTCTTTTCACATGAAACACTAAGAAGCATACTTCAATCTTATGCTCTCCTGTTTGAAGGGTGACTGACTGACACTCAACTCAATCAATATGAAATAAAGCAAATATCTATTTAGTTACATTGTTATCTCACACTAACAGTTTGGCCCGATTCCAGTCAATAACATGATATATGTTCAAATGTCATTTGCACTGATCAGATGAATTGTTGAAGATAATAGCCTCAAAGACATCCCCACAATGGAAGTAGGCAGTAAAGAAGAGTGACCCAAAGACTAATACAACTAGGATATTCTCTAATCCCTATATCAACTTGGTCAATTCCAATTTTCTAAGTGCGATAAAGATAACGGTGATATAACCTAGAAGACACGAACATCACCCAGTGGTGTAGAACTGAAAAAAAAAAGAGAGAGAAGGCAGCACCATTTCAGACTGATGTGAACAGGCTGAGACTGATAGACAAATAGATAGATATGAATAGACACTGACAGATAGATGAGAACAAACTGAGATAGATATGAAAAGATGGGAATATATAGACAGGCAGATAGATGTGAATAAACTGAGAGAGATTGATAGAAATGCCCATAAAAGTATATATATATATATAAGTATATATATTCTTAAAATGGCCATACAGCAGTTATCAAATTTCAAAATAAAAAAAACATTAATACTGTTAATGAGTTAGAACACTCACTATCAGTATTCATGTTTTTTTATTTAAACAATGATATAACAGAAAATCATTATTTGTTACTGTAAATGACAAAATAATAATTTAAAAATCCTCACATCCTTTCATTTCAATGAATTCTAGTTAGATGCCTTTAAATTATTCCCCAAAATCATCAAAGTATTTTGCCATGTCTCGCCTTCTCCTGTATGCTGTTTCACCAAGATAAATAATGTGCACATTTTTATGTGCGCTTTTTATTTTATTTCTTTGATGAATTATATTTTACTGACTTCAAAGAATTCACTCAGATATCTGGCTTAGTCTGTAAGTCATACAAGTTGGAACTTGGCACTGAGTGTGAATAAGTATTGCATTAGCAATCATGGCCAACATGTTAAAATTAAAATACTTTGTTTAAATTCCTGTTTTACCAAAGAATGTGTTAATGAAATGTACAGAGTAGTAAATTAAAATCTGATATTATTTGAAAAATCTTTAAATTGTTCCTTTTATTCCATTAAACATATTTTTAAATGGCTTTTCTTTTTGCATCCGATAAATTTATTCTATCTAATGCTTTTTAGAGTGCTTTAGAAAATATGAGTTTTTATATATTAAGAACTTTGTAATGAGATATTAACTATTATGATAAAACTTTTGAAACATTTTATTGATTAGTTTGCATTATGATTGTGTAATTAATCTTTCAGACACAAATGAAATAGAAAATAATATAAAAATAAACTAATTTAAAGCAATGGCTCTTCTTGTGTGTAAAAAACACAGCCTTTTAATTAACTTATCAGACATTTTCAAGATGCACATTTTGAGCTGAAATAAACAATGTTTATGCTTTTAAATATTTTAATGTTGTACATGTTATTTGCAATTTTTTAATTTTTTAAACCGACCAATCTTCTTTATTTTGATATTGAAATAAAGTTTTGTAAAATATGAGCAGAAGTTGCTTGGGACAAAACTTGGTGATATAACAGTCACTGTGGAACAATTATTCAATTTTTCCATTCTTTGTTAGAGCAAAAGGAATCAAATTAGTTTTAAAATAATGAAAAAAAAAAAAGATCCATTATTCAAAAAAATTGAGGAATTTTTATTATTTCTACTAGCAAATTTATAGGTGTTCTTAGGGCATAATTATTTAAGTTTTAATGTAATGAAATATATTAAATTTGAAAAACAAATGAAATTAAAAGAACATATATAAATAGATTACACTTATTTTAATTATATTTTAATTGGTTTCTATATAAAATCATTCATAAGATTGATTTAAATACGTTGGAAAATAAAACAATGATATCAATAACACCAAGTTTCATTCATACTTTTTAGGTATTACATATTCAGTCATATTGATAGTACCCACCCAGGGAGATGATCAATTCTGTGAAGTGCAATTCTTTGTATTTCATATAGACTGGAATGCCAGGTATTTTGTTAATATGTTTATCTGTCTGTTATTATTATGATTGACAATGGTATTATTAGTAGTAGTCATTTTAGTGTTAGAAGCAATATTATTTTACATATATATGTATGTATATGTATCACAAAACACACACACACACACACATATATATTCATGTGTAAGAAATGTAGACAAAAGAAAGTCTAACAAAAACACAATCTTCAATCAGATGGTTGTGGTAAGAAAAACATAGACAAATGAATACATTTTTTCAGTTGATTGTACTTTATTTGATAAACAAAACAAAAGTGCATGAAACTGCTAGTAACAGTAGTCAAATCAGATTGTGAGGTAAAAATTATTTTAGTTTTTATTGTGCTGTGCTTGCCAGAATTTGAGCACTTATTTTTTTAGTCTATTTCAAAATTATCTTAGTATATATATATATATATATATATATAAAACTATGAAGTGTTAGACAGACACAAACACTTGACTAAGCTATAAAAGGTGTGTCACTAGATCAAACAGATAAGTAGTGGAAAAAAAGCTCACAGACATAAATGGCAGGTATTTTTAACAAAAAAAGTCTATACAATATGAACATGGAGAGAAAACCACAGTTACGTTTACAAAGATAAAACAAGAACATTACATTTAAAAATGTCTACTTTATCAAAATATATGTCACAAAGAAAAATTTGTAATTTATGAATATCTATTATAAGCAAAAGTTTTTCCAAACCATAGCCATATCAGTGCTACTATACGACTGCACCACTTGGACTTGAATGAAGTGCTTGAAGAAGAACCTAGATGGGGACTACACAAGTATGCTGCATGCTGTCTTGAACTAATCTTGGAAGCAGCACCCACACAAAAAGCAGTTATACAACCAGTTGTCCCCTATCACACAAACTATTTGAGTAAGATAAACCTGGACAGTGTAGGCCAACCAGCAACAACCTATATCAATCAGCTCTCTATGGATTCTGGATGCTGCATGGAGGACCTCCTAGGGGTGATGACTGAGAGGGGTGGTTAGCAAGAGAGTCATGGATATCTGTGCTACCAACATGCTCAGATGATGATGATGATGATGATAATTATTCATTAAAATGATATATATTTACCGACCCCTCCAAATGAGCAGGATGGGACACAAGGTCAATTTTTTAATTGGAGTGTAATAGGTTTGAAGTCAGTTTTTTTTTCTAGACTGGTTGCCTTACCAAGCTTAAACGAGTCCAGTCTGCCCTGCTATTTACCCATAACTTGAGGGAGAGTAGTTGCATTCATACATTTCCCAAGGGTATAATAGTGAAATGCAAAGAGCCTCCTCATCTAGGATTTAAACTTGAGTTGTAGAGTTCATGGCTGTACCACCTGGACCCTAATGAAGCGCCTTGAGAATAAGCTAGATGGGAGCTGCACGAGAATGCTGCGAGCGGTCCTGAATAAGTCGTGGAAGCAGCACCCCACAAAAAAGCAACTGTATGGCCACCTGCCCCCATCTCACAAACCATACAAGTAAGACTGGCTAGACATGCAGGACACTGCTGGAGAAGCAAGGACAAGCTTGTAAGCGACATACTACTGTGGAAGCCAGCACATGGACACGCTAATGTGGGCCGCCCAGCCAGGACCTACATTGACCAACTATGTAGGGATGCTGGCTGCTGCGTGGAGAAGCTCCCAGAGTCGATGAATGATAGGGAAGCTTGCCGAGAGATCGTCATGGATATCTGTGCAAATTGCGCGACATGATGATAATGATCCAATACACTTGTTGTAACAATAAGGATTATTGATGTTAGTTGATAAATATCATATATAGTGCATAAACTGTTGTGTTCAAGGTGACACATTCCTTTCATGGAGACATAAAATTCCTTAATCAGTGAGAATTCAGCCATCAAAGAAATATGTGCAATTGGAGCAGATAATTCAATTTACCATTTCATTAACAAGTCCATTATTGGCACTATTATGATACAAAGAGAAATTTATATACCAAAATCTACCAACCATGTTTGATGTCTTTGATAAGTAAATGACTAGTATTTCTTCTCTTGTATATCCATACTGGATTTACATATGAGTTAATATGTTTCTCCAAAACTAGAGAGACTCCTCCTAATAAACCTATAAAAAAGAAAAACAAAAAGATATAAAAATAGAAGAGATTACCAAATTTTCTGATTTAATAGGGTTCCTTTGAACTAGTTAGAAACAATCCATATATCAGTACTCTTGTTCCTTAATCTTCCGACCGTTATCATCTTGAAACACCCCCTGGTTAAAAATGAAAATGTCCTATTCATTCAAGATGAAATTCAAAATCCTGATTATCTGGTGTCAAATTCTTATTTTTTATGAGTGTCATCACCTCAGTTTAATAATGGGCCATTCTGTTTTTATAATAAAGAAAGAAAATGAAGGAAAAGGACAAAAGATACAGAAAAATATAAAGAGAAAGAAAGAGTTGGGGAAAGATAGAAAGAGGGGATGAGTGTGTGCAAGAAAGATGGGGGAACATAAAGAGAGAAGGTGAGCATGCAGAAGCAATAAGTTTAATCTTTTTCAACTGAACATAATGAAGAAAAGAAATCTGAAAGGTAATCTGATATGTGTGGTAAAATGGGGAGCTGATGGTAGGTGTGGCGCTCCACCTCAGCAAAAACTATCTAAAAAAAGATAGACTCCCTCACTGTCTAGCCGATACCAACTCAGCCACTCAGCCAGCTTTTATTTACTTCACTATCAAGTCATTGAATATATTCATAATCTCTTATCAGATATTTTTTTTTTTTTTTGTAGGAATGTTAAATAAAATGAAAAGCTGGTTTTCAGATTTAAGTTTACTCTTAAATTAATGAGAAGCAATATTTGTTGAATCTAATATCGTTGTCACTCCTACTCAGATCAACTTCAAAACATATGTGCTTTGCAGACAACCAATTAAAATTCAGTTTTAAATGACTTCCCTCAGTCAGTACGCAAATAAGATACACAAATAAAAATTAGTCAGTCCTTGAATAATTATGCAGTCAATTAATTTTGAATGTTGAAAAAAAAAAATTCTCAGAAAATAATTTTCTTTCTTTCTTGTTTTTATCAAATTGCTTTTATTAAAGTGCGTAGCCCTAAAACTTTCAAAGACATGAAATTCCTTTGCAATTTACTTGATAGAAAAAAAAAAAAAAAAAAGTATATACGTTCCAAATCAACTACCCATTTTGGTAAAATTAGTTTACAAATCAATCAGACTATCGAACCAATTTAAAGTGACATTGGATTCTTTCAACTGTGGTAGATAACATGTCTTGGAATTCTGAGATTTATGTTATTTTGTTAAAAAACTTGCTTCATAGTTAAATAATTGTCAATAAATGAGAAATATTTATCTTCATACACAATCTAAGGTGTGTTAAAAAGTATCAAGATTTTTTGTACTTTTTGACACACCTTGTATTCTGAAAAAAATGTTTCATTCATTAAGAAGCTGTACCAAGACATAAATGAAGAATGAATGGAATGTTATTTTTTTTCATAATTAAAGGTGTGTCAAAAAGTACACCCACAAATGCAGATATACACACATACGTTAAGCTTTTCTCACAAGAGTGTGTAATCAATCTGCCTACTTGTGAATATACCCACCCACTTATATATATATATATATATATATATATAATATATACGTTGTATTTAGGGGTCTCCGTATGCTTCTGTCGGTATATATTTATATGTCTTTTTTATGTTGAAGTTGGGCGTTATATATATATATATTCGTGTGTGTAAGATTTGAAAAACAATTGGGTAGTTATCATCAGCCATACTGTAGTACGGATACAGCTACAGGTTGTAAGAATTCTTTTTTATCTCATCAGAGATAAAATTTCCATTTGATCGATAATCTGTCAACAGCAGTCTATGCCTTTCCTATGCGCATGTTTAGATATGTGAACTTGTCTACTAATTTCATAAGCTTGCCATTTAATGTAGAGATGGCTCCATTTTCTCGAGAACTCATGAACTTTCTTTTTATGATGTTTAAATATATTTAATTAATTAGAAGTTACTTTCGTTTATAATAATTGTTTTCCATTATTCAAAAGAAAATCCAGTAGACAAATTGTTATCTTAACTTGATTTTACATTTACTTTAATATTCATAAAATATTGAATAAAACAGGATTACAATACATGTCTTTGATATTTCGTAAATACAATGTATATATTTACCAACCCTTCCACAAAAGCAGGATGAGACACAAGGTCAATTTCATAAGAAGAGTTTAACAGGTTTGAATTAAGAGTTTTCCTTCTCCTAGACTTGTTACCTAGCCAAGGCTAAAGACTCACTGCCTACTATTTACCCATAGCTGGAGGAGAATATATGGATTCATAATTTTCGCAAGGGTATTAGCGCTATGTGAAATGTAAACAGCCTCATCCAGGATTTGAATTCAAGTTGACGAATCCATTTCTTATGACTCTAACCATTACACCACACACCTCCTATAAAATAATGTAAGTACAATGTAATTTTAAAATTTAATAATACCATCATTTTTTGGTTTGATTTGCTGGATTTTATAGCATGTCAACCCTTGTTGGGTTATTTAATGCTGAGGGCATTTTGTTCTATTCATGCTTGATGGGTATTTAAATTCTTTTTAATCCAATTTTTTTAACACATTTTTAAGACTAATTTTTTTCTATTTAAGCCATAGATGGGACCCTAACAGGTACTACCACTTCATCATTTTTTGACAGCATGAGTACTTTAGCTAGATTGATAAAAATGCAAGTACTGTTTGCAGTTTTGTATTTTTCACTGCACATCTATTAATAATGGACATTGTCTGTATTTCTGTCTGTAACAAAAACTACATCATAGCTCTATGTCACAGCTTACGTCACAATATTCTTATGCTATATACTTTCAAAATTTGAGTAAGCAATTTTAAAAATTGTTTTTTTTACTCTCGTCCCTTTTTTTTTTTTTTTTTTTTTTTACAGTAACAAGAAGTTAACTAAAAAGTTTATAAATAAATAAATACCTACGATTTTGTGGAAAATTATGTGGAAAATATTCAAAATAACTGTTTGATTATTACATGCATGCAACATTTTATTTGAGAGGGATGGGGCTCAGTTTTCATTTCAAATTGTTTTATTTTTTACGCCTTTAATAAATATGAGGATTTGTCTTATTTATGATACAAACCCTCTGACATTGAATTTTTAACTCCCACCCTCTCAGGCAATATCTTTCAAAAATTAATTTTTACGATACTAAATGTTGCTAGTAAATGAAATATTCAAGTACTGAATGCAAGTACAGTTTGCAGTTTTGTATTTTTCACTGCACATAAATGAAGTGAATGATTAAGTATAACATTGATTGCAACTTTCACATAAACAAATGTATCAACTATAACTGCAGGGGGGGGGGGAACCCATAGCATAATGGCTAGATGAGTTGGACTGCCACATTGTAATAGTAAGATAACAGCAATCAAGCGTTAAACTATTTCAACTGTAATAATTTTACAATTTCTTAATGAAATTGTTGGCATGGTTTTATACTAAGCGTCTGATTTCATCTCAAAGATGTGGATGTGACAACATTAATCTGACCAGTTTCCTGTCATCTGGTTTTTGGCACATTCTTTCAATTCTTTCTTTTCAACCAACTGACAATTGAACACAAGCGTTACTTGCTTTTTTGATTCTCGAATTCACTAAGAATACTAAACTTCAAAGAAATTTTGTGATGTTGTCTATTTTTTAAAGGTTTACTATAGTTTAAAAAAAAAAAAAACATTTTAACCAACACTAATATTTGTCTGAATTTTTGTGCTGAGGCTTGATGTGAATAATTTTGATATTTTGAACTCTTGTCCTCATATTCTGTGGTATGTATAGATACAATGTTCAGGCCACTGTAATCTCAGGCCTAGTTTAGGTGTTTCTTTAATTAGGTAAATAGTAGCCTGAACATTGTGTTTATTCATACCCCAATAAAGATGAGAACAACAGTCCAAAATTATTAATATAAAATAAGTGAAAAATATACATATATATAGAGTGGTCTAAAAGTCTTGTCAACACCTACCAAGATATAATTACTAATTAATCAACTATAATTACATGAAATAAGCCACTGGAAATAAAATAGAAAAATCATGATATTATATATCATTAAAACAAAAAATAATACAATTTAAAACAATATATATGGGTGACAAGACTTTCGGACCATTCAGTACAATGGCATAAAATAGCTGTTTCTAGACGCATATACGCAGCACTGATGCATACTACCTCTGAACCTCCCAACAGGGTACATGGCTGCTTAGGGGTCTTGAAGGGCAGGTTTCATATATTTTATGTATACTACTTAATGAAAATTGACATGTAGTAGAGTGCAGCCCCATATCATAGATTCAGGGGTGGGGTTGGGGTTATGAAATCCTAACCCCAGTCCTGCATGTACCAATGTGTTATTTTAGTGGAGTTGTCTATTTTTTAAAGTTTAATTATTAAAAAATTTTTTTTTAATTAACATGAAAATATTACAATGACACAAAATAGCTGTTTTTAGTGGCATGTACCAATATGTGGCCTTCAGTTCTGTGTCCTGGCATTGGACTAGTAAGATATTTAATATCAGCATGATCCCAGGGGTGGCATCTCCCCAGGCAGCACGTATCCCCCCCCCCATCTAAAAAGGGCAGGGCTGGGTTTATTGCTTGAGGCACCTCAAAAGAGGGATGCCGTTGGTATTCATACAATTTTTTAAACACTAGCCATGCATGCTTCGGTTTGTGTGTGGTTCCCCACTATAAGGATCCTTGTGTTTGACTGACATGCTGGGATGTCAGTAAATATTTACCAATATGTGAGTGAACTTACTAAAATAATATGCTACTGCTTTAATTTAATTTCTTTTGAAATATTCTTGTTCATTAGTTTTTTAAAAGTTTTTTTCACTAATGTTATCACATTGTACATATTTTTCTTACTGTTCCAGTTTTCATTAATATAATTTTAAAAGAAACATATTTTTGTGGATTATTAAGTAATTCAATTAAACATTCCTTCTGAAAATGAATAGTCTGATGAGTTTCCATTCAATTTTGCACTTTCCACAGTGGCACTAGCTATGAAAAGTGTTTAGAGCTGAAGAAAAAGCAACTGGAAAAATCTTTAAAAAATGCTAAAAATTTCTACCTACTGTTATTCACAGCTATTTTCATGATTCAGTAATATTATTACTATTCAGAATTATTGACTACCATTTCAACTGAAGTACATAACTATTTTTTTTTTTTTTCATTTTTATTTTAATATGACATGATCATATGGACTTTTCAGCCCACCATAATATACATATTTTTTTTTTATTTTCAAAATCAAAATATATATATATATATGTGTGTGTGTGGATTGGCATTATCACGCCTGAAGAGACAGTAATAAGCTACTACTTCATTACAGATTTCACTTCCTCGTCACTGAAATAATGTTCGCCTTTCAAACTCTCTTTCATGGGCCCCATTAAAGATGGTCTGCGAGGCAGACATTATCCCAGTGACATAGAAGTGAAATCTATAGTGAAGAAGTGACTCAAAGAACAGTCAACAGAATTTTACAGGAATACATGTTCTCATTCGAAAGTGGACATTGCTATTGAGAGAAATGGTGACTATGATTAAATAGGATCCACAGAGGACCAGCTTCATTTTCATGTATTATACATGTCCCTGTGTTGGTAACCTAAATAAAATGGCAATACTTTTTGACAGGTCCTCATGTGTGCGTGTATATATATATATATATGGGAGAGGAGGAATCAACACATAAATATTGGAAAATAATCTTTATTAATTCATTAATCTAGTTGATTTTATCCTTAGGCAATCATCAGGGTGTGTTTATTTCAAGATGCTTACAAACATTGTAAATTATTTAAACTGTTTTTATTTTTATTTTCTTATCTTATAATTTTAATTTATCACTACTCAACACCAGTATTAAGTGGTCTTTAGAAGCACTCTCTTTATCTTTTCACTTTCTCATATTGCTGTTTGACTGATAGCCATTCGTATCTTCATAAATTCATGCTAAATCTAAACATTGCTTTTTACTTTAAAGTCTTGGCAAATTTCTTATCAAAATAATTGAAATAGATACATATGCAAGTTCCCAAATAATAAATCATATATCAAATAGTTTTAAATGTATTTAAAACCCTTCTGCATGAGTAGGATGTGACACATGGTCAATTTTTGAAGTGAAGTAAAGCTGGTTTCAATTCAGACTGATTGTGCAGAGGAGTTGGGTGAATATGTATTTGAAATGTAGATACCTTTGAAACTCATCGGCCACAAAGGAACAGGGAAAGCTAAAAAGATAAAGATTCTTGTAGAATAAGACGAGAATTTTACTGAATACTTTTACCATGTTTCATATTCTGAGGAAAAAAAAAGTAATACCCTTAAGGAAAGTCTGCATCCAACTGTTCTTCTTTCAGCTATGGGTAAATATTAGGGCAAACTGGGCTCTTTAACCTTGGTTAGGTGACCAGTCTAGGAGAAGGAAAACTGTGAATTCAAACCTATTAAATTGCACTTAAGAAATTGACCCCGTGTTTCATCCTGATAGTGCAGATCAGTTGGGTAAATCAGAGTATAGACAGAAAATAATACATTTTTAAATACTTAGTATTTACTAATTAATATATAATACCCTAAGACACAATAAACATTGCAAAAATGCCACTGACTTCAGAGCAAATCAAATTTTAATATTTCAAACATTGACAGCGCTAAAGAAAAGTGGTGCAAAGTTTTTAATTTTTTTTTTTTAAATAAAGAAATCAGGTTATTACTTTGGTGGGGACAGAAAAACACTGTTGACAACATTTCAGATACAGGGTGATAGTAAATTAACTTCTTTCCCTATTTTAAAAGTCTTATAATTCATTTCTGAATCAATATTTTTACATAACAATGAATATGAGAAGAACACACATAACAGAGTTTTATTTAACATTCTATATGGGCACCACCATTCACCTCTAGCCTCTCAGGAATCGTATCAACTGATCTTCCAAGAAACTCTAGGGGAATGGCAGAAATACATTTTCGTATTTGTCCTTCAAGTTCTTCCAAAGTCAATGGTTTTATACAGTAGACTTGCTCCTTCAAACAACCCCAAAGAAATAAGTTGCAGGGTGTTAAATTAGGGCTTCTGGGTGGCCACTCATATAGACCAGGTCTACCTATCCATCTCCCAGGAAAATGGTGATTAAGCCATTCACGAACAACAATGCTAAAATGTGGAAGAGCACCACCTTGCACAACACAGATTTCATTGCCAAATATTAAGGAAAGTACAGTAAAGAATTGACAAAAAATGTAACTTTATATAAAAAATATTATAGTTAAAAATAGATAGTTACTTTTCAATCACCTTGTATTATCATGTGACACAACAAAATTTATTTGCATTTCCTTTCAAAAGGATCTTATTAACTGGATGAAATTATTACTCTGTTGATAAACCGATATAATCTGTCAGCTCTTGTAAGAACTGAGATATTTTTAATGGTTCTGTTATTTATCCATCATTTTTTAAATAATTTCTTTTTTCTTTCTATTTTTCAAAAACAAATTAGCAGACTTATAACAGCACAGCTTATCTTATATTTTTGTCAAGTTGAAAATGTGAAGCCTTTAAAAATGTTTCAGTTTTCAGAATGTATCTCCACAAGTGATTTATAAAACTCCATTACTTTAGATAAGAGTATTTTTGTATAAGGTTATTCCTAAAATTTCTCTACACAATCTGATTGCTGGTACTTCGAAAAATATAATAAAATAAAAACACATTTTTGACTGTCTTTATCAACTCAATTCTCATTCCTCATCTAATATAGGAGTTAAAAAGTCTAGTAGATATATATGGAATATGCCAGCAGAAAACACACACACACACACACACACACATATATATAATGTTATTGGGAACGTTTCTGGTTATTTAAAAATAGATCACATAAAAATACATAGACATACTGTGGCCAATAGATATATATATATAAAATATTATTGGGAACATTTTGGGTTATACATACATACATTATATATATATATATATATATATATATATATATAATGGCTACAGTATGTCTATGTAATTGTATATGATCTATTCTTTAAATTTGCTTTGGTGCCATTGTCTCAGTAAGTGCTGTAAACAATTCTGTGATTCAGTGCCAAAAATGGTAATGTTTTTCTGATGTTTCGAACTTCAATATGTTTTATCACAAAAAAAAGGGTAGAGTAATAACAGAAGTCATCTACTGATTGATGTCAAAAATAATTTTACAGACATTTTTTTCACAAGATAATGACACAATTCATTTTTGGTTTCTGCCGATTTCATAAACCTGTAATGGGCCTCTTAATTTAAAATAGGAGAAGCTTTATTTATTTATTTTTTCTTGGTGTACTATCAGACATCTGCACAAGTAGACTTGGTACATTATTGGGTACAAATTGGGGCATCAGTTCAATATTGTTGTTCTGTCTTCAATGTTACTGGATTTTTCTGATACTAATACAAATGTCCTGCAGATGAACTCAGCAGTGTAGGTCAACCAGAAAAAATCTATATCGGTCAACTTTGTGTGGATTCTGGATGCTGTGTGGAAGACCTGCCATGCGTGAGAACAAATATGTTTGGGTGGCTAGTGAGAGTCATAGGAATTGATTGTTAGTAAGATTTGAGAAGTGCAACTATTCATTGTTACCAATAAGTAAAAGCAAAATTGGTGAAGTGGGCTTTTTTAGGTATCAACCGGAGAGTGATGGAGTCTATCCCCTTTTCACTAGCACTAGACCAGGGATATTATTTTTTGTTTTTTTTCAGAGATTGAGCACCACATCCACCACTTTACCATACAGATCAGATTACCCAATCTATACTATTTATGAAAACTTATGAGCTGCAATGATTTAAAGATATTTACACTTTTAATTCACGTGAAATGCAATGATCCCACATTTATACAATAATAGAAGTGGCTACCCAGCATCACCTGAGTAGAAGGAGGACCAACAAAAAATGGGATATAATGGCTAGCAAGTTAGTCTCACAGATACATTATTATGTATATTCTAATTTTCAGATATTTTCATAAATATAAATAAAATCTTCATAATTCTTGCATAAAAAGCAATATCTGGTGATATTTCATGTGTACATATATTTACTTTGATGTTATTGGTTGTATTTTTGTAGTTTTATCCGGACATACATACACTACAACTGCCTTTCTATATGTATAGATTGAAGATACTTAACAACTACCACCAAATTTAGAAGTATTTTAAATAAAGCTTTTAATAAATTCTAAAACAATATGTTGTCTACTGCCTTTAAGCATTGATCTTAACAAGCACAAAAGTCTTTTTTTAAATTCTTTAACTGAAGTTATATATAAATGAGATCATTAAAGCAAGATAAAAGTGACTGAGAAAGATACTAAACCATGATTTGGTGTGGTTGTATTTCCATGTTTAATGGCATATCAATCTTCATGGGTTATTTAATGGCAAAGCCATTTTGAAAAACAGTAGGGATACTATTTAACCCTGTGGTTCTCAAGTGGGGTCCATATAAGATTTTTTTGGGTCCACACAAGCAAAATGATAAATTTGAGGTCCACAAAAGTATTTTAGTGTTCAATATATTTGACTTATTTTACTAGTGAATATTTATTTTCCATAGTATTTAGTTACTTGTTAAAGTTTAAGTGCAATGAATTAGTTATACTTTGAATAGTTATAAAGTAATTATCAATTTGGTTTTCTTTCTTTGCTTAATAGCATATCAACCTTATGTGTTATTTAATGCCAAAGCCATCCTTGTAGAAGAAAAGTAGTGGTACTATTTAACCCATAGCAAGAGGAATCCCCCATTTCTCTTGCTATGGGTTAAATAGTATTGTAGCTTTCCCAAGGATACTGCTGTGAAAGTGAACATAATAGCATGACTGATGTTTGAACTTAGTACAATATCACAGTCAAGCACTATGCCATGGGGGCTGTCCAAACTAAACCTACTGCTATATAAAAACATTTTTCTCAAATCTATTTCCAAATTTTGTTTTTCCCTCTCAGCTAGGTCTTTAAAATACACTGCAGCACCTCTGCAGAGAGATAAGACCCCCTTCAATGGGACCACCCTTTGGCCATGTGTGGTAACCCTCAATGCCTGACTACAAGATTGTGGTTGTTTAGTGGTCAATGACACAGGTACTAAGTGGTTCTGTGCCATGCAAAACTCTACTTTGGCCTTTACTTGTGCTAGACGGGCAGTTGAAGAGGCTTCAACCAATCAATCAGCTGGTCATGTCAAGCCCTAGCAATTATATTATTGTCCCCACCATATTCTTTAAATTGCACCCAACCCTTTTTATCATATAGGTGCTAGAAGGCAGTTGTTAAGGGTCAACCACTAGTATTTATTGATATATATGAAGTTAATGAAATTTATTTCTACTAGTTTATTTCTGCCTTGAATTACCAGAAAAGGGTTTATATGATGTAAAAAAAGACACAAACCAAACTACTAAACCATGAGTCCTACTGCTATATAAAAAACATTTTTTTCAGATTTATTTCCAAATAAGAAATAATGCATCGCCGATAATTTTATCCCTAGAATTCAAAGATGTGTATTATGTTTTGCCGTTTACCCTGAAACTCTAAGAGAATGAAGGGCTTTTATTCTGCTGGTAGAGTTAATAGAATGGGAGAGGTTCAATTCCTCAACTGTTTTTGAAGGACAGAGATTATCGATTTCATGAGAATAGAATTCTCAAGTGTTGAGAATTTAACAAGCTCTAGTGACACATCAGTTATAATCATTTCTTCCTTGAGCAGTTGATTCTCATGCTGTATCACATTGAATGAAGAAAGCAGTTTGCACACTTATCTCCCTTTTTTTTCTTCTATCCTCATTTTGTTTTAGATTTTTTCAACCCTAACTCATTTTCCTCTTATTTCTCCAAAAGGAACCTAATTATACCTAAGTGTGACTTCCTGACACTTTCTTGACAGAGTTTCCCCTTAACCATTTTTGTTCTTGACATTATAGAAAAAAAAAGAATATATATATATGTATATATATATATATAATGCCTAATATCCCAGATCTCTACATTGAGATAGAGGGTAATGAGAAGAGCAACTTTTTTTTTCTTCTTTCTATTGGGTTTCTCAGGTTTTAAGCGAATTAAATTGATGCTAGCTTAGTGGTTTGCAACACTGCTATTATCGTAATTCTAGAATTTGGTTCAATTACTGATTTGTGTTGTGAGTTAAATTACCACTCAGTTGCCTGCTGGGCTCAACACAAGAAACTGTAGTTACCAGGGAGGAAATTGCTGAACCCTCTTAAGGTATAGCAATTCACAATGAAAGTATTTTTCTTTATTTTGTCTATGATAAAAATCAGAATTTTAGTATATACTAACATAGAAGTTGTTATTTACTAAGCTTAGCTTAGTTTGGCACAAGGCCAGACATATGGAGCACCCAGTGAGAATAATACTCAGAAATATTGATCTATTGATTCAATAAATCACTGAAGATACCCATAGGAACAATAACACAGGAATTTGACGTTTCATAATCAGTTTTTCTGTTTTCATAGTTAAAATTGGTGAATGTTTAACTTTGGAACCAACCTCACCTCAAAAAGTTGGTTACAATGATATAGAAATAATTTTCTGCCCTGTTGGCTGGAGCTGTAAAATACACTGATTACCCCCACGTAAAATCCACCCAATGGCAACACCTGTTGGCCCTGGGTGGCGCCCCATGATGCTTAAGGACGGAATCCTGGTGAATACTGATCAGTCTACACATCTCTATACCATTGGCACTACGTGCTGTAATGGTTAGCAAGCTAGATTCACAAAACCATTGTTAGTCGGTTCCATTCTCACAGGGCGCCTCATACTTCTGACCTTGTACCACATCCAAGCTGAGCTCAGTAAATAACTATATTGGCATCTTTCCATCTACAAGAGACGATGGCATAGTGTCAGAAAATTTTTATTTTAAAGTTTTTATCTACATCTGCACGAGTGGCTGAGCAGGCCAATTTTTGAATGGCATTCTCTGGTGCACTGCTGTCTGCACACAAATAGTGATGCTTGCTGGGGTTGCTGTTGTCACTCTTTCCTTCTAGCTCTCTTTGCAAAGAGAACAAAGAAAATTGTTTTTATATATTATAACAAAAATTTTAGAGTTGGGAGGAATGTGTTCTAATGGTGCAAGTCAGCCAATTTAAAATATAAAAGAGCAATCCATAACAAATGTCCATCTTTGAATTTACTTTTAAAATATCTTGATGCTATTTCTCTGAATTTTTGAGATGATGCTTGTTAATTTGTATTATTTGGACTATTCGGATTATTGTCCTCTCGAGTCCGAAAAGAAGGTTCCTAAGTTCGAGAAGACTCTCAAGTCTAACAAGAAATACCTGAAGAAGGTTAGAGAGCACATCGGCTGAAACATTGTACAGATAACAATAAAGATGAGGACAATAGTCCGAATGATACAAATTATCTTGATGCTATTTTAATCAGTCATTTATTTTTTTTCTAATCTTTCTTACAATTTTAAATGAGAAAATTCTTCCTGTCTTTTTCTTTGAATTAAATTTGTAAGAGTGTTTATTGTAATTTTGAAACATATTTAAAAACAGATTAATTTCCTGTGTCAAGACCTATCCATCACATTGCAATTTAAGTTAATCGTTCAAAGAAATGTTAGCAATTTATTTATGCATGCAAAAATACTTCTGTTAAAACTAACTTTGTGCAATTAAGTTTTGATTAAAACCATCATTAAAATGTGAGATATTTAAAATGTTGTTATATATTTTAAGTACCTTATACTGATGTAAAATGAAAACAAAACAGACAATGAAAATTTATATAATCTGAAAGAATGATTAAGTAAATTAGGCAAATTGAAATATAATTATTTTGATTATACTAATGATATTTATTTGTTTTTTTTTTTGTTTAATGGCATATCAACCTATGGAGATTATGTAGTTCCAAAGATCTCCTTGTAGAAGAACAATAGTGGTACTATTTAACCTATAGCTGTATTCATACCTTTCCCAATTATTAGTCTGAAAGTGAATGTAATAGCATGAGTGTAATTCAAACTAACTTACTACCATGTCCAGCACGTTAATAATTTGACCAAGGACTTTCTATGCACCTCGATAAAGACTTACTAAATATTATAACAGTTATTCTAATGATTGAAGATAAAAATAAAATGATTTATTTATATGGGCCGTTGGAAATTTCCTGCTTATTCTATTGTATCTTAAGTATTGTGATGTTTATTTTCAAGAAGAATTAACAACATAACTACACATTTATAATAGAATACACTGCCTGTATCTCTAGCAGAGGAGTAACAGCAACTCCAAAGCAGTGTTCTGGATGTGACACAAAATTGCATTCAGTTTTAGAGATCTGGGTAGTTTGGAGTACACGTTCATTGCCATTATTCTCAGGTCCACTCTTAAAGTGGCAGTACCTGTTAGGGTCCCATCTGTGCATTTTGTCTCATATATCACTAAGAAATAAAGTTTTTATAATATATGGTGTGGTTGATTTGCATACTTTGTTTAAACAAAACCAGGTTTAATAAATAATCACTTGGTGTTATTGATCTCTAATATTATTTTTTATTCTTCAATGTATTTGAATTAGTCCTATGAATGATTTTATATAGAAACCAATTAAAAATATAGTTAAAATAAGTAATCTTTTCATATGTGTTCTTATTTAATTTTGTTAGTCTTTATAATTTAATATATTTTATTACATTAAACTTAAATACTTGTGCCCGGAGAGGGGCACATATTCTTGCTAGTAATTCTAAAGAAGAATAACTGTTAAATTCTCATTATAGAGTCCTTCCCTTTTATTTGTTGATTTGTAATTATAATATAAAATCAATAAATAAAATGTGACTCAACACTGAGGTTAATGACTGTCAAAGTGAGTGTTAATAGTTGTTTACATCAGTGTTAGTAGAAAACTAAAGATTTTTCTTCTTTTTTTTTTTGCTTGGTGAACTTGATCTTAAAGAATTTAGAACAAGCATCGGCCATCTTACATTCAAATTACACTAATAGGCAATCATTTATTCTTAAGTGGAATTTTATTCTATTTTTTTTTTTTATTTCTACATAATTTTTTTTTATAGTGATTAATGCTTCATGTTGTAGTGAATTAGCATGTCAGAGCCTTGATCAGTATTCCCCTCAGTATCTACTAATGATTTCAGTTACGAAGCAATGGTCGAGAGAAATTGTAATGCAAAAGTATTGGGAAGGTTTCGTGCATGCTTCTTCTTCCAGTACATTAAAAAACAGTGGGATCAACAGCTATGACCAGAATTTTAATAAGTATTTCTCTCTGAGATATATATATATATACATATACACGACTTGCACAAAAAAGTAAAATATGAAAAAATTTGATATACTTAAATATGCATTCAAGCATATTAATATACATATATTAATTATATATATATATATATATATATATATATAATATATATATATGATCCATTATATATTTATATGATTCTTATACAAAATATGAATAAATATAACCTTT
Organism: Doryteuthis pealeii; assembly: GCA_023376005.1. Lineage (NCBI taxonomy): Eukaryota > Metazoa > Mollusca > Cephalopoda > Myopsida > Loliginidae > Doryteuthis > Doryteuthis pealeii. The sequence continues at coordinate 3,134,092 of CM042156.1, forward strand.
ATACATATGCAAATCTTGCAGTGTCAGCTTAGCTAAGCATATACATAGGCATACACACATATAGTGGCATTTATTTGTGTAGATTAGTAAATCTATCAGTTGATATATATGTGTGTGTGTGCATGCATGCGTGTATATATATATATATATATATATATGCACAAAAATATTTATATGATTAATCATATATACTTAAAATTTTATATATATTCATTAGTGGATGAAAACACCTACATTTACATATCTTAATATATGTATGATTAATAGCAGACATATACAAATATAACCATAAAATGATACACACACACACACACACATATATATATATATATATATATATATATATATATATGCACTTGCACAAAAAGTATATATAAATACATGAATGATCATAAATACATAAAATGATATATATATATGTATTCATTAATGGATGAAAACATTTACATATACATATCTAAACAGGCATATACAAATAGAATCATAAAGGTATATGTGTGTGTCTGTATGCCCAACAGTGATATATAATGCATAAATATACATGTTTCAAAGCATGTGCTTGTATAAGGTATTAGACTCTTGAACATTAATATTTTACTCATTTTTCCTCCTTCATTTTTTGTCTCTTAATGCATTTCAATAGAACTGCATCTGCATATCAATAAACTTGAAAAATCATCTAAAAGATATGTGCATGTGTACAGAATAAAGCAGTCAGTTACAGAAAGTCTTTAAACTTGAAATTTAAAGGAATTTTATCTAAGTGTAGAAGAATATTTAAATTTTGTTTAGCTAAAACTGAGTTTTTTTTTTTCAAAATTTTAACATTTAAAAAAAAAGGCTAGAATTCTTACTTTTAAGACAAGGTAAAATGTTCCTTAAATGCAGCAAAAAAAATTGCAGTGAGAAAAAGTTGTTTTTAAGCAAGTTAGAATTTCTTGATGTCAAAATGTCTCCCTTTTGTAACTTTTGTCTCCTTTTCAAGGTTCCAGAAACTTCTTGAATTGGATTAGGATTCCCAAGGCCATTGTTATTTTTAAAACAAAAAAATAATTTTCTAAATGCTATACCTTTTCCATTGATTGTAAATGTATCCATAAGTGTTCAGTTCCCATAACCATGTAGAAATATCTCATCTACAGAGTGTGATGACAATATATATATATATATATTTTTTTTTTTCTGTTATATTTTTTTCTCTTGAGCTTTTGTGTTAGTTTCTTTATGTCAAGGTCCATAGATAGAGAAGTTTTTCTCCCAAGCACTTTCAATCACATCCATTGATCATCTTTGGGGGGATTATTTTTTTGTAGATATTTTGTGAAATAACAACAAAAAAATGCCATGAATCCAAGAAGCTCTTACTATAATAAACAAATGACCCCATATTAATAAAATAGCATTTAACAGTGGCACATCTTTAATAACTAATGCACTAGCAACCCTTCCAACTTACAACTTGCACCCACACTAAACTAAAACACACAATCTACAAAAAAATAATCCCCCTCAAAGACGATCAATGGACATGATTAAAAGCGTTTGGGAGCAGTACTTGAGGCACCTCCTTTATCACTTAAACCACAAAATAAAGGAATTAGCAGAAAGTTGAAGAGAAAACAAAAAAAAAGATACTTGCAAAGAAATGTTTTGTATTTTTTAACCAAACATGTTAAAGCAATAATTTGCTGCAAAAATATACATCTACACACACACACACACACACACACACATATATATATATTATATCAAATGAGTCTAATTTTCAGTGTATATATTATACATATATATATAAACAAAAAAGGTTACGTGGACTCCAGAACATATATATATATATATATATATATATATAAACAAAAAAGGCTACATGGACTCCACAACAACATATATATATATATATAAATGTGTGTGTGTACATGCACATACAAATATTTATATAAATTATGGATATGCAATCATATATCGATTAGTGTGTGTGTGTGTGCATATATATATATATATATATATTTTAACCAAGTCAAAAATCACAAACACTTTGAGCTTTTAGAAATATCCTTGGGGATGGATAAAAAATATTTCCAAAACATTGAGTGGGTAGAAAAGAGTTACAAAGCAAAATACACAAGGTGTGTCTAAAAAGAAAGTGAATTTTTGGTGAAGACAAATGTATTGCTTTATCTACTGACATTTGTCTCCTTAAAAAATTGACCTTGTGTAGCATCCTGCTTATTTGTGTTGAATTGAGCAGGTTGCTCCTTTGTCAGTGATCAGGTGGAGTGCAACACCTAACATCAGTTTCCCACTTTACTGCAGAAATACAAACTGTGCTATTGATGTGCTGAGTTAGCAAAGACTGGTATCAAACATGGAACCTTGTGGTTCCTAGATGGATGATCTACTAACTGAGCTAAACCTAATCAACTATAATTGCTGGAAATAAGCCACTGGAAATGAAATAGCCAATTTCAACAATGCTGTTGTCTGGATGGTCTCAATTCTTCTGATCATTATTATGAGAGTTTTTCCCACCAGCATTAGCTGATGGTCTTTCACTGGAGTCTGAGTGACAAAAGTTCTCCTCAAGTCTCTACTGAATATTCTAGCTGATTGCAGTAATGCAGTTGTCTGGATGGTCTCAATTCTTCTGATCATTATTATGAGAGTTTTTCCCACCAGCATTAGCTGATGGTCTTTCACTGGAGTCTGAGTGACAAAACTCAAGTCTCTACTGAATATTCTAGCTGATTGCAGTTGCTGGATGGTCTCAATTCTTCTGATCATTATTATGAGAGTTTTTCCCACCAGCATTAGCTGATGGTCTTTCATGGAGTCTGAGTGACAAAAACTCTCCTCAAGTCTCTACTGAATATTCTAGCTGATTGCAGTAATGCAGTTGTCTGGATGGTCTCAATTCTTCTGATCATTATTATGAGAGTTTTCCCACCAGCATTAGCTGATGGTCTTTCACTGGAGTCTGAGTGACAAAAACTCTCCTCAAGTCTCTACTGAATATTCTAGCTGATTGCAGTAATGCAGTTGTCTGGATGGTCTCAATTCTTCTGATCATTATTATGAGAGTTTTTCCCACCAGCATTAGCTGATGGTCTTTCACTGGAGTCTGAGTGACAAAAACTCTCCTCAAGTCTCTACTGAATATTCTAGCTGATTGCAGTAATGCAGTTGTCTGGATGGTCTCAATTCTTCCTCTGATTTTTAGCTCCTACAGTCTTTTTCCCAAGATTTTTGGGACTGTTCCAAGTGCACCAACTACAATTGGTATCACTTTCACCCTCATATTCCACAGATTTTTCAGTTCTCTGGCAAGGTCCAGGTATTTGTCTATCTTTTTGTTTTTCATCATCTTCACCCTGTGATCTGCTGGAAGTGCAAAGTCTACCAGTTGACTTCTCTTTTTTATCAATCAACACTAGGTCGAGTCTCATGTCTGGGATAAGGTGATCTGTCTTTATCTTGAAGTCCCTGATAATTTTATGCATTTCATTCTTCTCCTCCTCCTCCTCATTATTATTATTATTATTATTAAACAAAAAAATAATGTAAGGTAAAACAATGTCTCGGGGTAACAAGAGTTTCTGACCACCCAGTACAATTTGCCTTATTTTCAGTGCTATGTTAACATCCATGCAATATAATTTACATTATATATCTAAATATTCAAAGTAGGAAGAATGTTAGATAAAGCTAACCATCTGAAGGAATGTGTTCTCTTGGATTGCAAATGTGGAAAAGTAAAAGTGTTTTAGGAAAGTTACAGTCAAACTTGTAATTTGTCAATTCTCGTTCTTTTCAACAACCGTATATCACCATTAAATAATGACTAGCAGATCTGTCAGGCGAACTGGCAAGAGTCTTCAAGATGGAAACAATGAATTGTGATGCTCGTCTTGTTTTATACATGTTTCTAATGTTGTTTTAGCTTGTATTTCTTTCAACAACATTATCAGTGCTCAATCATTAATCACTGTGTTCTTGGTGTACTACATTTTGGTGCTCTTATTTTTCATCTGTCTCTGCTTTTAAACTTTCAATGACAAGAATTCCATTCTGTTAAAAGTTGGCTTGTGCACATAAATCAACTATTCGATATATATGGGCTGCTAACACTCGCTTTTAAACGATGATTGCTTTCTTGTAGTTTAATAGCATTTCTAAAGTTGTAAGATATTGTCTGACTGTTTTTTTTTTACCCGTGTGAACATGCATGCTTGAAATTATGGTGATCCATCTAACAACTGATACAAGGCATTGTAAAAATATTGGGACTGAAACTTTATTTTAAACATTTTTAATGAGGATTTGTGTGCAGCTGAGTTATATGATTAAGAGATGAGGTTTTTAAAATTTAGACTGTTGCCTGGAAGTCTAGACAAGTCAATGTCAATCCTCAGTGCTTTTTGATCAGCAGTCCTTGGGCAAAACACAGGATTGTGCAAGTGCAGTACCCTTCATAGAAAACAGTTCATATCTATCGCTCTTTCTATCTCTGTTCATATCTATCTCTCTTTCTATCTCTGTTCATATCTATCTATCTCTCTTTCTATCTCTGTTCATATCTATCGCTCTTTCTATCTCTGTTCATATCTATCTATCTGTCTGTTCCCCAAACTAAAAATTCATCTTAAGGCTAAAATTTGAAGGTGGGAAGGACATTGACATATGACAGTACAATTTTACACCTTATCAAAAATGAGTTTCCGAGGTGATGTAACCAATAAAAAAAATTCAATAATAAGTCTGTTGAATGCCAAGGGGACTATTTTGAAGAAAATGAACGTTTCAATCATTATTCTTTTCTGTCTTGTTAAATAGAGCTTTAAGCTCAATACTTTTTTTCCCACATATTTCATATGTATACACTTAAGTATTATGGCTTTTAATCAACTTACAGTGCAAAGGTTTGTTTTATTTTTTTTACTGCAAAGAATCAGCTAGTTTATTTATATTGAATGATACAAGTAAGGATAGTAATACATCATGATGTCAGCCAATAAAATTCTCTTAATTTATTTTACCATTTTTTTCCTTCAGAGAATTTTATTCTTTGTGAATCAGTAACAAGATAGACCATAATAAACAGTTGTTATTTATTGGTCTTAAATGATATTGTAAAGTTACTTAGGTATTAACAGTTGCCATCAATTAGAAGATTAGTAGTAGTACCTGTTAGTGTCCCATCTATGAGTTAAATTGAAAAATGTGTTTATTAAAAAAAATTGAGTATCCATTAAGAATTAATTAATTTCAAAACTTTGCCGGCATTAAATGACACACTGAGGTTGATATACCATAAGACAAAACATACAGTAAGATTAGTGTGTTATTAATTTCTAGTATTGCATAGTTTCTACTCACCAAGGACCAATATCTGTGATATACTAACCCTGTAAACAGAAGGAAAGACGAGATAAATGCAAATTGTATATACAAGAACATTTAAGCTTTTATATACATATGTACTCACCAATGGTATTAAGAAGAAAGAATATACAAACATGTCCCAATAGAAATATGGAGGTGCATGGTGTAATGGTAAGAATCTTAAGAACTTGACTTGTCAACCCAAGTTCAAATCCTGGACAAGACTGTTTGCATTTCACATAGTGCTAATATCCTTAGAAAAGGTATGAATCCAACTACAGTCCCTCCAGCTATGCATAAATAGTTGGGCAGACTTGGCTTTTAACCTTAGCTAAAAAAAACAGTCTAGGAAAAGGAAAACTCTGAATTCAAACCTGTTAAATTTCACTTAGGAAATTGATCTTGTGTCACATCCTACTTGTGTGGAGGGGTTGGTAAATATAGACATAGTTCTCTATAGGTGGGAAAAAATGGAAAAAGGCATACTTGTTGATAGAAAATGTAATGGCCATAGCCATGTGTACTTGCTGATCTTTGCTAGGGGTAAGAGAGTGTCTTTACCATTCATAGAACAGGTGAAAAAGAGATGGGGAAATGGATTTCGGTGACTGTTATGTGACACTCCATGAAGCACACAATGAATATGCCCATTCTCTGAGGGAGATACATATCTACACTAGTTTTGTTTAGCATTGAAAATAAGCCTAAATTCAAATACATAATGTTATTACAAGAAACAAAGGAACAAAAGAGAATATTGATAATTCAATATATAATATTTATTTAATAATTAAGAAAAATGAAAGGAAATAACATGCATTATTTGGATTATTCAGACTATTGTCCTCATCTTTATTGTTATCTGTACAACGTTTCATCTGATGTGCCCTCCGGCCTTCCTCAGGTATGTCTTGTCGGATTTCGGAGCCTTCTCAAACTAGAGAACCTTCTTTTTGTACTCGGGTACCTGTTTTTAGAAATCGGGAACCTTCTTATCATAATCAGGAGCTATCACGGAACTTTAAACCCAACCCTTTATTCATTCCACGGGGATATCATATCATGTTCTCATTCCGCTAACCATAGCTGGGGTACAGGTGTTAAGCTGTGTTAATTACTATTCTATGTTACTGTCACCCTTGACCAGGATTGAACCTGCAGCCTAGAGATAACTGTCAGAACTGTCTTAACCAAATGCCTTTATCCATGACACAATGTGTCCAATTGAAGAGAAATAGAAATAACATGCATCTTAGAATATATGTCTATGTAGAGTTTTAATGGTCTCTTCCAAGCTGGAGCTGTTTCAGTGCTACTATTTGGCTGCACCATTTGGACTTTAACAAAATGATTGGAAAAAAAAAACCCTGAAAGAAACTACAAAAGGATACTGTGTACTCTCTTGAACTAATCCTGGAAACACCACCCCACAAAAAAGCAGTTGTACAGTCACTTACCTCCTATCACACAGGCCTTCCAGGTAGAAGGAACAAAACACGTTAGAAAATAAAGGAAGAATTCATAAATTACATTCTCTTGTGGACATCTACACATGGACACACCAAAGTGGGCCAATCAGCAAAGACTTACATTGATAAGCTTTATGCGGATACTGGATGTTGTGAGGACTTACTGGGAGCAATGACCGATAGAGATGGGTGGCGAGTGAGGGTCATGGGAATGTATGCTGTCAGTGCAACATGATGATGAGAGCTTAATGAGTTTCAGACATGAAAATGTGGTAATTCAGTAATTTCCATTCACTAGTAACTTGACCGAAGATATCTGGAGAGATCTACATATGATATATTGAAGAGATATGTGACATCTTTCAAGGACTGCAATATCCACTGGTCAAAGTGTCTTTGAGAGATGAAAGGTGTGCGTGGTAGTATGCATATACAAACAGTTATTTTACTAATTTATAGTTCTTGTATCATTGCAACTTTGATCTGAATTTCTTGCAAAATGTTTATATTTCTTTATGTGCATATGCTGCTGATAGTTTAATTTCTACGACTGGATGAGATGAAAGATGTCTTTTTCTTGAATACAGTTTGGAATAACACAGTTCTAAAAGAATTCAGCATGTGTTGCCTGAAGAAAGAGAATTGAAATTTCCTGATCTTTTATTCTTGATCACTACTTATTTTTGTTTCTACACAAATAAGTTTTTCACATTCAAATTATTCTTGTGGCAAAAAAAGACCTTCTCCAGGGTAAATAATCTGAATAGCTCTTACATAACAACACAACTTATTTGACTATATTTTTGTAATTAGGCTTGATGTGAATAATTTTGATATTTCAGACTGTTGTCCTCATCTTTATTGCAGTATGTATAAATGTTCAAGCTGCTGTATCTTTGCGCCTTATGCAGGTGTTTTGTGGTAATGATATTAAAGCTCTAAAACCAGGCTTAAACTTTTATCACCATTGTTACCTGGTCTACTCTGACCCGGAGTGGTAGTACCTGTTAAGGTCACATCTACGGGTTAAATAGAAAAATGTGTTTATAAAAGATTGAATATCCATTACGAATAAATTTATTTCAAAAGTTTATTGGCATTAAATGACCCACTGAGATTGATAGGCCGTAAAACAAATCAAACCTTGCTTGAACTCAAGGTTATCATCTGATGATGACTTTAATCTAAAGTAAAGCAGAAATCTGTTTATTTACAAACATTGGAAATTTTGTTATGCAAAACATGAATCATGAGAAAATTTTAGCCACCACTCAGCCCACCCCCAGGACTAATTTTTTTTGCAAGCAGACATACTCAGGATTGGGCCAGCCATCTTCTCGTGCATACACATAAGTATTGTCTTTTAGATTGATAGTCACAAGCAGCTTCATTGGATGTAGCTGGTAATTCATGCTGCCTTTTACTTCCACTAAAAATAACAAATGGGAGAACTTCTTGGTTGCAAGATTCTGGTTTGTGCCCATACCATTTATTTTTATTATCTATATATCAATACTCATGTTCCTTAAAGGTATGACTGTTATTATGTTGCAACTCCCTCTGGTTAAAAATGAGATCTTCCAAATTGTCCAACATTGAATGCAAAAATGTAAATCCTGATTATCTGGTGTTGCTTATCTACAGAATTCTTGTTTCTTAGGAGTGTTGTCAGCACACCAAGCATTGTCTTTTAAATTGGTGGGGACGGGCAGCTTCATTGAATGTAGCCAATAGTTTATACTGCCTTTCACTTCCGCTACAAGTAACAAACAAGAGAACTTCTTGGTTACAAGATGAATCGAAGCTGTTGAATATTCCATGGAATATGAAGTTGGAGAAGAAAAAAGAATGAAGATTAAAATGTTTTTGAACACTTAATTTCTCAAGAGATTAACAGTATCAATGAAAGAAGTAAGAAGAAGGAAAGGAAGAATCTTCAATTCACGTCCTATATTATTTTCAAGATTCTTTTGAAGCCATTTTAGAGAATTGTATATGCAAATTTATCCTCATATTAGAAACTTCTTTAAAAAGAACTTGTTATCCTTATTAATATTATTGTTCTCTTTGTTGTAGGCATTGTAATCTTTCAGGTGCTCAAATTTCTGAAGCAGATTCAAACACGTAACGATATAAAAAAGCTGAAGCTTCAAAAATTTCACATAGAAACTCTTAAAAATCTTTCTTCATTGATAAAATATTGTTGATAACAAGGGAGACAATGCTGTCAATAAAATTTCAGTAAAACATTTTAAATGCAACAAAAAAGTAAAATGCTTTGAAAATTGTTTGATATATTTTGTACATCTATTGAATATTCTTTCTCTCCAAGTGCTGATAATATTTTATAATCATATTCACTTTTAGCATCACAAAACCTACAAAGGGAAATGCATGTTTTCATGAAAGCACAAAAGCTTTTGAAATTTATTGACCTGCGAAAGAAGATTGCATACTTCAGCTGTAGTTTATGGCAGTTCTTCCAGTTTCTCTGGCTGTAGATTATATTTAATACACATTTTTGGGAGGTGATAAGGCAAGCGTTATTGACAGACATTTTAAAGATAAGCAGATAGAAGTTAAGAGAGAGATGTTGTCTTCATTTGAAACATGAAGTGTTGATATACTGAAAGTGCAAGATTAATTCAAGGGTGATTGCAAGAGAGATACAGACAGATATACATATACAATTGTGCAAAGACTGGTTAAATCGAACTTAACGGACCTAAATTCCACCATCGTATGTCACTCTGCTGAAAGAAAAAAAAATACCAAAAATAAAGGAATTAACTGAATTTAATGAAATTATCAGTGTTGATATATTAATGAATAAAAGATATAATGCACCAGTTATATTATTTAAGAACTTTTACATTTTTTCAGGTCAGTTACTTTGAACCACGTATTGTGGTTCACAGTTAACTGAGCTGAAAATTGCAAAAGTTATCAAATGAAATAACTGGTGCATTATATCTTTTATTCATTAATATATCAACACTGATAATTTCATTAAATTCAGTTAATTCCCTGATATTTGGTATTTTTCTTCTTTCAACGGGATGACATACGATGGTGGAATTTAGGTCCGTTAAGTTCAATTTAAGCCAAAGAACTTCATTGATAGTTAGAAAATGTTGTCTTCATTTGAAACATTGAGGGTTGACTAGCAGGACCTGTGGATATACCACAGTATGATAATTTAATCATTACAACATTTGATATGTTTACTTAAGAGCTATTTCGCAATAGTTCAATATGTAAAAAGTATAATAATCTTGATTAAACTCTCTCTCTGTCTTTCATTCTTTTCATCTTTTGATTATATTTTCATTATATTTCATTGAAACAGATTATCACTTCAATGCGCTCACCCCCTCTCTCTATCTTTCTCCTATTCTTTCTTTTTTATTATATTTTTTGTGTGTAGCATGTCCCTTTCTTTCTTTATAATAAAAACAGAATGTTCAATTATTTAACTGAGGCATTCATTAGAAATAAGAATTTGGCAGATAAGCAACACCAGATAATCAGGATTTGTTTTGCATTTCATCTTGGATGATTTAGACGGTATCATTTTTAACCAGAAGGTATTGCAAGATGATAATGGTTATTCAATTAAGGAACACGAGTATTAACATATAGACATACTGAAAGTGCAAGATTAATTCAAGGGGAAGAGCAAGAGACATACAGACAGGTGGACAGACAGACAGACACAATTGTGCAAAGATATTTATAGAGAGGAAGAAAATTTGGTACAGAGATAAGTATGTCAGTAACTAAAGTCATCGAGGTGGCCTAAAGTCGGTATCAGCCAGACAGTGAGGGAGTCTATCTCCTTTTCACTAGCACTAGACCAAGGAGATTGTTTTGGTGTCTGAGACAGAGTGCCACACCTTCCATCAGCTCCTTTACCGCACAGATCCCTGTGCTACTCATATGCTGTGTCAGCAAGGGCCGGTATCGAACCTGGAACCTTGTGGCTCCTAGTCGGACGCTCTACCAACTGAGCTAAACCAGCCCTACATACAGAGATAGACAATGTAAAATGCAGACTGATGAACAGAATATGATAGAAGGCAAAATATAAATAAAGATAATAAAAGAAGAGATATTGAGAAATAATGTCAGTAAATGATAGAAATGAGAGAGTTTGGGGATATAAATCCCAAAATTATTCATTACAGGATGATCCATTGTAACAGCAGTCGATGATCGATTGATGGTTCTATTTAGGAATGAGTGACGGATTCTAATTAGTATTTCATATTTATCTCTATCCAATCGAGAATTTTGATGATTAAAATATGATCTTCTTTGTGAATGCTAACTCTTCAGAATTATTATTGGAAGGCACTTATGGAGGTAACAGTTACCATTGTAGGAACTGGTTGAAGGCACCTGGTGTATGTCGTAGAAAATGGACAAAAACCAGTCTAGGAGAAGGAAAACTCTGAATTCAAACCTGTTAAATCTCCGTTTGGGGTGGGCACTACTAGAATAGGCTCAGTCCTAATTAGTGATCTATTTCACTTATTTAATGAAATGGACTTGGCTAATCAAGTTGAAATCTGTAGAAGTGAGTGAGTTAGTACATTGTTGAATTGCACAACAACATTTAACTAAGCATAGGTGAATTGGTATTTATAGCACTCAGGAATATTCCATACTTGCCTCTGGGTGATCCCATTCCTTGAGTCCTGAATGGTTGCCATTTAGATGAATAATCAACTATTCTTCACTATGCTTGCCAGAATGCAGCAACTGTATTGAGTTACAGCTTGCTTCTTTGTCTGCCAATTCAACGGTAATGGGAATCCCACTGTGCTGGTGAGTATTGCTTCCAAAAAATCTTAGATGAAGTTGTTTACATTCTACATAGCACTAATATTCTTGGGAAAGGTATGAATCTACTATTCTTCCTCCTGGGTAAATAGGTAAAACTTAGCCCTTTAACCTTGGTATGACAACTGACCTAGGAGAAGGAAAACTCAAAATTCAAACAAGATATTGATCTGGGGTGAGATTGGCTCTACCATGCTATTCATGCACATGACACTCAATATAAGTAGTGCCCTGACAACCAAAACTGGTTATGGGATATGTCTTTTATTCTTCACAATTAGACTGAAAATTGCTTTATTTGCTCAAATAAATTGCTTTTAGTTTAAGAATATTTTACTTGACTGGTGCAGTCTGGTATTGATTTTTTTCTATCAATTCATTTTTTAAGTTTGAAGTGACCGGTAGGTCAAAATAAATTCATTACTAATTAAAACATCAAGTAATGAATTTATTTTGACCTATCAGTCTCTTCAAAATTCATTTAAAAAAAAAGGATATTATACACACACACACACCATTTCTCTTTGACATACAAAAATAATATATTCACACACACACACACACACACACACAATTTTACTTTGGCATAGACATATAATATATTCATGCATGCACTCGCACACATATATATATATATATATATATATATATATATATATATATATAGAGAGAGAGAGAGAGAGACATAGACAATATATTCATGCACACACACCCATACACACACATATATATATCCTATCCATATCCTATCCAATATCCTAATGAATTAAAAGTGTTTACTTTAAAAACTATTTGCTTTTACTTAAAGTTTCATGCAAATATTGTCCCAATCATCAGAAAGTTCAAATTTGTTTTCTCTGTTTGTTTACTTTTATTTAAGGCTTGTCTGCCAATCAGCACCATCCACCTACCAAATGCTTTTTGTCCTACTTTTCATACAGCTTATATATTTCAATAAAACCCAACATTATTTGGCTTGTGGTGTAATGGTTATTAGAGTCATAGGAAATGGACTCGTTGACTTGAGTTCAAATCCTGGATGAGGCTGTTTGCATTTCACATAGCACTAATACCAATGGGAAAGGTAAGCATCCAAAAACACTCTCTACAGCTATGGGTACATAGGAGAGACTTGACTCTTTAATCATGGCTGGGTAACCAGCATAGAAGAAGAAAAACTCTCAGTTCAAACCTATAAAACTCTGTTTCAGAAATTGACCTTGTGTCATATGCTACTTGTACTTAGGGGTTGGTGATATATATATATATATATATATATATTTACCAAACCCCTCTGCATGAGCAGGATGTGACACAAGGTCAATTTCTTAGGCAGAGTTTAACTGGTTTAAATTCAGAGTTTTCCTTCTCCTAGACTGGTTACCTAGCCAAAGTTAAAGAGCCCAGTCTGCCCTACTATTTACCCATAGCTGGAGGGAGAGTAGGATTCATACCTTTCCCAAGGATATTAGTGCAAAGTGAAATGCAATTACCACTTAATATATATATATATATATATATATATATATATATATATATAAGTAAAGTAAGTAAAGTTGTTGGGGGTGGCCTAAAGTCAGTATCAGCAAGGGACTCTATCCCCTTTTCACTAGTACTAGATCAAGGAGATTGTGTTTTGTGTCTGAGGTGGAGTGCCACACCTACCATCAGCTCCTTACTTTACCGCACAGATCCCCGTGCTACTCATACGCTGATTTGGTGAGGGCCGGTATCGAACTAGGAACCTTGTGTTTTCTAGCCAAACGCTCTACCGACTGAGCTAACTCGAACCTCTTTGTATGAGGTCTCAATAAAAATCCTTGTATAAATCTATAAGTGTGCATAAACATGTGTGTGAATTGTGGATGTACAGGAGATATTGAAGATCACAGATAGAATTATCCCCAATATACCAGTCATACTTTTAACTATATATATATATATATATATATATATATATATATATATATTGAACTCACAATGTCTACTTATGATGGGCACACAGAGAAAAGCTAATTCCCACTTCCTTTCATTATCCTTATTGAGTGTATAATTGAGTTTACATGATCCAACAGCACTTGATTATCTTTATGGTGATTCCAGGCAATATAGGTATCAATTACATATAGGTGATTGTCCTCATTGGTGCTATTCTTAAGGTCATTTCATTAATGTTATATATAAATGGAGGCTGTGGTGTAATGGTTATTATCCTAAGAAATGGACTTGGTGACCTGACTTAAAATTTTGGACAGGGATGTTAGCATTTCACATATCACTGGGAAATATATGCATCCAATTATTCTCCCTCCAGCTATGGGTAAATAGTTGGGCAGACTGGGCTCTTAAACCTTTGTATGGCAACCAGTCTAGGAGAAGGAAAACTCTGAATTCAAACCTGTTAAACTTCACTAAAAATGTGATGTGTTGAATCCTACACATGCAGAGGGGTTGGAGGTGAGTATCATGTTAATTCTAAAATTCTGTTTTAATATTAGGATTGCTAAGTGTAATATATTTTAGATTATAGGGGATTTTAGTGTTTGGTGTGTATATATATATATATATATATATATATATGTTAACCCCTCTGCATTAGTAGGATGCAACCCAAGGTCAATTTCTTAAGCATAGTTTAAATGGTTTGAATTCAGAGTTTTCCTTCTAGACTATTTACCTAGCCAAGATTAAAGATCCCAGTCTGCCTTACTATTTACCCATAATTGGAAAGAGAATAGTTGAATTCATACCTTTCCCAAGGATATAAGCACTATGTGAAATGCAAACCGCCTCATTCAGGATTTGAACTCATTCCGTCTTATTCATTTCTATGACCGTAAACAGTGCCTCCATTTTATGTATATAGTTGTGGCCTATTGTTGGTATCAGCTTGCAACGAGAGAGTCTATCTCTTTTTCACTAGTGCTAGACCAGGGAGATTGTTTTTTTTTGTTTTTTAGCTGAGGTGGAGTGACACACCTACTGTCAGCTCTCCACTTTACCACACAGATCAGATTACCCAATCTGTGCTAGTCATATGCTGAGCTGGAGGGGACCAGCATTGAACTCGGAACCTTGCGATTCCTAGTCGGGTGCTCTACCAACTGAGCTGGGGGATATATACTGTACTATTCCTATTAGTAAATCCTTGTGGTAAGAAAAAGAAAAGGCAAATAATTTGTTAGTAAAAATATACTACAAAAAATTGCCTTGGGAAAAATTAAAAAAATAAAAGACCACGAGAGTCACACCAACTTAAAATAATTGACTAACCCTTTATCCCCTGCCCAAAAGAAAAATATATATATACATGCTGCTAGGTTTGTTGAGGGTTAAAATGTAAAGAGTGCTCAATACCTAAGTACAGCAAATATATATACACATATATGTGTGTGCATAGATGTTGATAAGTACGCGTTCTTGCATCCCTGACGTGCAAAAAAATCTAAAAGGATGCAGTAAAGTCATTTTCATGCATCCTAGTGTTTTTCTTTTTTCTTCCCTCGCCATTTCAAGCTAACTGTAAATACATTGCAATAGTTTCTTAGAAACGAATTACACAGGATAGGTTACAAGGTAGGAGTTAGACGGCTTTAGTTGGGACCCATTAATTTTACTGGGGACACATTCAAAGCAAATATGTGCATCCCAGGATGCACTAAATCAAAAAGCTATCAGCATCACTGTGTGTGTGTGTGTGTGTGTATGCTATTACTGGAGACAATGGCAATTTCATAGCAATACTTTCTTGTTATATTTCAGAATCCAAATGGAAGTATGTTGTTGGCATTCAAAATATTCCCATTTCTGTTAGATTGTCTATCAGATTGCTGGTGTCTCTCCCCAAATGTTGGGTCAGATCCCAGTTTTTCTTGAACCACTGACAACGCCTCATCTATAGGGGGGGGGGGGGTTCAGACAGAGGCAATCAATATAGTTTTGATAAAATTTGATGAATTTGAAAATGTACATTTGGATGGTTATATTTATTTTGGCAATGAGGGGAAATAAATCTAAGACAGAATTTTAATTAAACCCCACAGAATTATAATTTATGTCTTTTTTTCATGCCTAACAACATGAAATATTTTTCAATAATATCATCATCTTCATCAAGGCATGCCAACAATATGGATTCCCTTGACTCTCACACACCATCCACCTCTATTGGTCATCATTCTCAACACAGTATCCAGTATGTGCTCAGAGTTGTTGTATGTGTGTTTTTGCTGGTTGATTAACACTGGTATGTCCATGTGTAGGAGTCCATTGGAGAAAGTCCCTTATGAGTTCACTCTTCCTTTGCCAGCTGTACCCAGCATGACTTTTTTGTCCTACTTGGATGGTTTGTTTAATAGACAGTAATATCATCATTATCATCAAGTTATATTATGGTCAAATCACACTAAAAGCATGAGTTCCCACTAGATCACCAAAGTTAAGCAGCAATGAGCTTGTTTAATATTAAACTAACAGCAGGTACTATAAGCAACCAGATTCTTTTGTTTATCAAAATGACTTTATTCAGCATTAAATGATCCAAAAGAGGATTGATATGCAACTAACCAACCAATCATTAACAGCACTGATTCCCTTCACTCTCTTTATCTCTCTTGCCCTCTCAGCATCCATCCCTATTGGTTATTGCTTTTGGTTGATCCTCTAGACGGCATAATTACATACAGAACTAGCTAATGGAATTTTTTTCCTGGTCAGCCAACTTTATATATATTCGAATATAAATCAAATCTTCTTAATTTTTGCACAAAAAAGCAAGAAACAGTGATATTTAATGTATATATAATTACTTAGTCATTAATTGTTTTATTTTTGTAGTTTCATCCATCTATACATACATACATACTGCACTTTATATATATAAAGTAAAGGTAAAGTCGAAGGGGCGGCCTAAAGTCGGTATCAGGGAGTCTATACCCTTTTCAATAGCGCTATTCCAAGGAGATTGTTTTTTAGCATTTGAGGTGGACCGCCACACCTACCATCAGCGCCTTACTTTACCGCACAGATTCCTGTGCTACTCATACACTGAGTTGGCGAGGACCGGTATCGAACTAGAAACCTTGTGGTTTCTAGCCGAACACTCCACCGACTGAACTAACCTGGCCCTTTTATATATATATATATATATATATATATATATATATATATAGATTAAATAAGGAAATTGAAACCCAAAAAAAGTATCACTATGATATGCCACTTTATATCATGCTTATAAAAATCAGTTCATTATCATATTGATTAAAAAACGTAATTCATTATTCAGTAGATTTCATATGAAGTCTAAGCATTGGTAAATTATCATATGCAGTGAATATTGGGCAAACATAGCAGGAAAAAAAGATTATTATAAAAGATGATACAGCTTAATAATTCAGTAATTCCCTCTCTCTTTCCAATTTTTTAATTTTCTCTACGTTGCTAATTAAATATCAACAGATTTTGTATGCAACAGGTTTTGATTAGATTTTTTTTAATCAAATACTTGTTATAAAAATAGAGCATTTTATCAACTTTGCCAATTTTTGATTTTATACATGACTAAACAAAAGCATTTGAAATATTATCAAGCTAAATGAATGGATATATGTTCGAGTAGAGTAATGGATGGAATGTCATTAAGCATGAATGGTTAACATTGCATATTGGGTAAATTGCTCTATGGGAACATTGGTGGACAACACACTTTTAGTCTTCTTTGAAAATATTGCTTACAAAGAGAATAGACATTGAATTAATAATCATAGACTGAATACATGGACTGAATGATAAAGAGGCTTTCTCTGACACAAACACACATGTGTATCTGTGTGTGTATATATATATATATATACACACACACATGTGTGTATCTGTGTGTATATATATATACACACATGTGTGTATCTGTGTATGTATGTATGTGTATATATATATATATATATATATATAATATACCAAGCGTGTTGGTAAATCCTTGCGGAGAAAAAAAAACCTGCAGAAAGTTTGATTGTAAAAATATACTACCAAACATCAACCAGGGAGAAAAAATTTTTTGAAAAAAAGAAAGGACCAAGATATTCGTACCAACAAAAAATAATCTATTGGTACAGTATTTGGCCAAAAGAACAAACAATTTACATGTATATATATGTATATAAGATATATATATATATATTCATATAACCGCTAGGAGAAAGCTAATAAGTAAAAAGTGCTCAATACCTAAGTAGAGCCAATAATAAAGATAATCTAATGAGTCAGACGAACCTACTATTAGTTTCGCATAAAGCTCTTCAGGGCTAAAATCTGACTCTATTTTAGATTTTATTTTTCAGATTTTAGCCCTGAAGAGCTTTATGCGAAACTAATAGTAGGTTCGTCTGACTCATTAGATTATCTTTATATATATATATATATATATATATATATATATATACTTGCTACTCCCATGTTTTCACTGTAGTAGCATTAGTAGTTAATCCAAAAAGTGCTTAACGTATTTAATAGAATATAGAGCATTAATAGTAGTAGAAAAAGTTTGTCTTTCTACCATGGTTTTGGTGCTCAAGGTGCACCTTCTTCAGTCCAAAACCATGGTAGAGAGAAATATTTTTTTTTTAAAACTATGTGTGTGTGCTGTAATGGTTATTGTAATAGGAAATGGACCTGACAACCTGAGTTTAAATCCTAAATGAGACTGTTTGCATTTCACATACCTCTAATACCCTTTGGAAAGCTATACATCCAACTATTCTCCCTCCAGCTATGGGTAAATAGTAGTATATAATGGACTCTTGAACCAGTATAGGAGAATGAAAGCTCTGAATTCAAACCTGGTAAACTCTGCTTAAGTAATTGATTTGTGTCACATCCTACTTGTGTAGAGGAGTTGGTGTATATATATATATATATATATATATATATATATATATAGAGAGAGAGAGAGAGAGAAGTGCACTTGGTTTAAAAATCACATCGGCAAGAAACTGTCAGTTACCAAGTGCCGCTAACTTCATGTCCACATTAATCTAACTTA
This sequence comes from Doryteuthis pealeii, assembly GCA_023376005.1. NCBI lineage: Eukaryota > Metazoa > Mollusca > Cephalopoda > Myopsida > Loliginidae > Doryteuthis > Doryteuthis pealeii. Next base: position 3,152,824 of record CM042156.1, read on the forward strand.
AATATACCTGTTCTATCAAATATATTGAGCACTATTTGCTTATAAATATAGAATACAATATTGTCAATATCAATGTGTGTGTGAGGATATATATATATATATATATATATATATATATATATATATGTGTGTGTCTGGTGTGTGCATAGTCTAGAGCAACTGTAGATGTATCTAACTATTCAATGCCGAGACAACAAATTATCTTTCTAAATGTTTCATTAAATAATGGCAGTGTTCCCACATTTTTGGGCAGCTGTCTAAAAGTCATTATTTAGATTGCACAGGATTTCTTAAGTTTGTAACACATTCAGTAGAATTGGAGCTATTGGAAATCTATTCAATAAGTTTTTATTCTTATTTATTTAAAAATGATATTAAGGTGCTTTGTGTGGGTATCATCATAAGAAATGCACATGGTTAACAAAGTTCAATTCCTGGATTAGGTGGTTCAAATTTCAGGTATCACTAATACCTTGAGGAAAGGTGTGAATCCAACTATTTTCCCTTTTGCTATGGGTAAATAGTAGGGACAGACTGGGTTCTTTATCTTGGGTTAGAAAAACAGTCAAGGTGAAGGAAAACTCTGTGAAATTCTGCTTTAGAATTGATGTTGTGCCATATCCTTTCTGTGAAGGGGTTGTGTAAATACCTGTAAGTGATATTATATTTATATCACTGCAAGAGAGGAAAAAAAGAACTTGCTTATTTGATCAATTTATTCTGATTAAAACTGTTATTTATTCGCGTAACACATTTTTTTTAAAAGTTAATTTAAAATACATTATTGGCATTTCAGTCTCAGAAGACTATAATATATTTTTTTTGCCCCTGAAGTTACAGCGCCTCCTGTGACTGTAAAGTCCAATGCTAGAAAAACATTCTTGACCACAGATGTCGCATGTGAAGGCTGTCCTTGAAGATGTCAAATTTCTGAGAAGCATTAGATTATCTACATAGTTTGCATCTGTAGAAAACGATCTGCCTCTTAACTTTCAGAGTATGACATTTTTCCTTTATTAGATCTGATGTAGTTTGTAGTACATAATCTAGGCAGATCAAATTTTTAAGTGGAGTAAAAGCTGGGGTTTAGTATCTACCTTTTCCTAGACTGGTTGCCTAACCAAGGCAAAAGAATCCAGTCTGCCCTGTTATTTACCCGCAGGTGGGGGAAGGGCATCAGTGTAAACAGATATACAAACTGCCCTGTTCAGGATTTGAACTTGGGTTGCTGATTACGTTTCCTATGACAATAACTTTATGCTAAGCATACCTCCCTATTGATTAACACGTGATAATATGTATATGCCTTTACATCAATATGTATACTTAACTATTTCTGTTTCCATTTTAAATTAATGCAAATTTTGAACTGAATATGCACTCTTCAAATTAAGATTTTCATTATATATATATATATATATATAGATATAATATATATTAATGCATAAATGTTAAAATTAAATATACCACATGCATCTTATTATATACCTATATATATGATTTATTATATATTAAATGATTTCTATATAAGTATATGAATAAATATAACCTTAATATGTATGCAAATGCAGCAGTGTCAGCTCACCTTAGAATATGCATAAGCATATACAATTGTATTAAATTGTGTAGATTAGTGAATCTTTCAACTAATATATATATATATATATATACACATATATACACTTTTATGTATGTGTATATATATATATACCCTAGTATGTGTGTGTATATATATATATATATATATATATATATTATTTTAATCCTGAAATACATATTTGTGTATTTGTACATGCTGTAGGCAAACGTATTCATTATTCAATATTTATAATGATTAATGATTCTATGAATCCTGATTTTATCCAAGATGAAAAATTATAGATTAGGCCTTGACATTTCCACCATTGAATGTAGATTCAAAATAAATGCTCAATATTTATGGATCCTCGGAAGATAGATCACATAGTATAATCAGTTTTCATTTTTGGAAATTAAAAAAAAAAAAAATTAAGAAGAATTGAAATCTTGAAACTTGAGGTACAAACCAAAAATGGTATCTCTTGAAAAATGTCTTTATTCCTATTTATGTTTCTTTTGGGAAGTAAAAAGAATTTTAAAATAATCAAGTATTTGCAAAATTAATTGGATCTTTTTACTTTTATATTTCATTTAAAGTTTTATAAATTTAAAATTAGATATGATTTCTTGTGTGTAATTTCTTTGGGCTTTGTTTTATTTGGTTGTTTTTTATTTTATTTGTTTGTTTTTTTACTGGATTTCAACTCCTTTTGGGTCATTTAATGCCAAATCATGTCAATTTTATAAAAGCTTCTATGTTTGAAATTCTTAATATATTGATATAATTATTCATGGTGTATATTTCTGTACAATTCATTTCATTCAGTAGTTTTCAGATATTTATATATTTTGGTATTAGTAATATGTTGTATTTTCCTTGAGGATGGCTATACATGAACTATCAGGCTCATCCAATAAAGACTCACAAGATACCTTCTTCTATACTAATCATACAGTAGACATTGTCACTTCCACCGGTGTCTTTGAGATAAAAGTCCCCTTTCAATATTATACCCAAGGTACTACAGTATTGTTTATATTTTATATTTATCAGATTTTTAAATTTTTCCACATATATATGTAACAACCCCTCTACATGACCAGGATGTCGCACAAGGTCAATTTCTTAAGCAGAGTTTAACAGGTTTGAATTTAGAGTTTTCCTTCTCCTAGACTGGTTACCTAGTCATGGTTAAAGAGCCCAGTCGGCATACCTTTTCCAAGGGTATTAGCACTATGTGAAATACAAAAAGTCTTGTCCAAGATTTGAAGTTGACTCTATCCATTAAATTTTCCCTTTATAAACCCTCTATCTTTTTAAAATGTTTTATACTTTATTAAATATTTTGAAATAAAAAAATCTGCCTAAATCTTTGAAAAATTATATTGTTATAATAATCCATATTGCAAAGCAGAACATTTTCAAATCAGAAGTTTCTGTAGTTGTTCTTGAAGATGAAGTGACAGCAAGTCATTTGACCTCTATAAATGTTTCTAATATCAATAATGTAGAAGAAGAATATTTGAACATTTCACTGATCAATCATTATTATCTCTTTCAATTTCTCTTGATAGTCAACTTCTTCCTCAACTTTTCTCCCGTAGCTTCAGACATTTACAATGTTCATTGCTGTATAGAATCACTGTGGGATATCACCTAGATAAGAAATGTTGTTAATATGCATGTCTGCAAGCACGACAGACGATATTGTGTAAGTTTATGGCTTCTGCATTGATGTAGATATGAGTAAGATCAACTTCCATCACCCTAAGAATAGATAGAATCATAATCGACAGTTGATCATTGTTTATTTTGTTAGATTTCTAAAAATGAGAAAAAAGCCAAATATCACAAACAATTTCTGATTTTACTTTACCTTGTCTTTCAAAATTTCTTCCTAAAATGAAATTCTTTAAAAGTGCCTCTATTCATTCACTATTTTGCTTTCTTTCTTTTTAAATGCATTTATTCTTTCTTTATTTTTTCTTTTTGCTAGACCTTTTAATTGTTTCCTCTTAAATGCCCTCCTGCCCTGTCAGCTGGGGCGTTAAAATGCACCGACTGCACCTCTGCAGAGGGGTAAGACTCCCCCAATCGGGCCACCTGTTGGTCGTGGGTGGCGACCTGTGATGTCTAAGGATAGAGCCCAGGTGGATGAGCAGTTCATGACTTGCAATACTCCACTTTGGCCCCATCTTGGGCTAGACGGGCGGTCGGAGATCAATCAGCTGGTCACATCAAGCCCTAGCACCTATATGTGGAGCACCCCTTCCTCACCATTGCTCCCTGGTCCACTCTGACCCAGAGTGGTAGTACCTGTTTGGGTTCCATCTATGGGTTAAATGGAAAAACATGAGTTGATAAACAAAATTGTATTATGCATTAAGAATGAATTTATTTCACAACTTTGTCGGCATTAAATGACCCACTGAGGTTGATATGCCGTAAAACAAAACAAAACAAATGGCCTCATTCTTTCTTTTTTTCTTTCTTTTTTATAGACCTTTTAATTTTTTTTCATCTTAAATGGCCCTATTCTTTCTTATGTCTTTATTTCATAGTTTCCCCTGTTTCTTGCTTTCTAAAAACAATTTTAAAAAGAATCATCAAAAAATAAAATCGCAATATGGGTAAGTTAAAAAATCATACATGATAAGTATAAATTCTAGATGAAAAAGCATCAGTGTGGGGTAGTGTCTAACGTACTTGAGTTCAACATTGTAATAAGCGAGTTGAAACTCCAGTTGCACTACTACATTCACTTTTGGACTAATACCCTTGGGAAGAAGCCCCTCATCTCCATAGCTATGGGTTAAATTGGGTTTTTCTACAAGGATGGCTTTGGTATTGAATAACCCATGAGGGTTGATATACCATCAAACAAAGAAACCACACCAATGCTAAAGAATGTATAATTAAAAATTTTGTATACATAATGTTCCAATCACATATTTTTTGTTTAAATAGGAAAGCTTAGATTTTTTTCAAAATAACTATCAGTGATGCTGTTCAAATATAATTATAACATTTTAAATGTTGACAATAATTTGGCAATCTTATTATAGTGGAGATTTGGGTCTGTCTGTAACTGAAAATATGTCTGCTTACTTCACAATACCCTCAGGAATTGTAAGTTTATCAATGAGTATTTAATTTATAGTCAAAATCATTAATACATAGAATAAATCTTATTCATTAACAAGATCTCGGTGAAAATCTGAGTTAGATTTGCCTCAAAACAGCCCATGTTATCAGTGCATTTAAAAATCCTGCAATGTATCCTATATATCATTAATAAATAATGGTTTACATAATATATGGTGTGATAATTTGCATACTTGTTTCAACAAAACCAGGTTTAATAATTTCTTGGTTTTATTGATCTCTAATATTATTCTCTAACATTAAAATCAAACCTATGAATGATTTTATATAGAAACCAATTAAAATATAATTAAAATAGGAGTAATATTCTTATTCAATTTAATTAGTCTTTCAAATTAGTATTAATAAATCATCCCCATGACTCATATTTTTCACATTTATTTATTAATTTTCTATTTACTGTCAGATTCATTTCTATTTCTTCCATATATATATATATATATATATATATATATATAAGAGGTATCCAAAACTTGGTAGTAAGGGATGATTCTATATGTGATTTCTAAGATACACTGTATTATTATTGTATGATCCAGTATGTATAAATTCAGTGAATCTTTAAATCACTAAAAAGAGCTCAATGTATAATAAACTTTTTAGATTATATACAGAGCAATATTTATCTTGGAAAGGAAGGAAAAACTCAACACCGTTATTCCATAATAAATTTATTTTGACCTTTATAAATCTAAGTTGATTTAATACACCTCCCTAAAATTCAGTCTCATCAGATGGTAAATCAAAATAATTTGAATTGCATAACTGAAAAATTTACTTCTCAAAAAAAACAAAAATGTACTTTGATTTCTGATGGTTGTTCCAGTTTCTCATATTCATCTAGTCATAATGCAGATCTTCTCTCCCCAAAGCATATCACCATGGTTACTTTCTTTTTAACATGATTAATACATGTCTTCATACATTGGGTTACAAATGCAATTTGAGAAATAATTTATTGATCCTGATCTTTTTTGCTATAACCACTCTTAAATGATATGATTTTATTTGAAATTTGATGACAGTTCATTGAAGTTTTAGGATTTCTTTAATCCTAACTCCTAAAATTAAAATTTATATTCTACACAAATTTAACTCCATTTTGAACTGATACAAGTATAAAATAATATCACAAGTTCAAAAGTTTTTCATATTTTACAAAACTTAAGGAAATGTGCGTAAAATATTAAAAAATATGTTATTTAAGAATAGAAGGTAATTTTTATATTTTGTCATTCTGGCCTCCCACCCTAATTTTTTTGTCATCACGAAAAAAGATAAAAATACCAAAAAATTGTCTGAGTTCTGATTTGTATTTGACATTAATTTGCTGACAAAAAGTGTATAAAAATATCCAAGTTGGCCTGTAAATTCACCTGAACGTGGCACAGTAAAACATAGTATAAATTAGGCCAGGATGCCGAGATGAAAAAAGATAAAAATTACCAAAAATATCAGTTAAGAATACACTGGTATCTTGACTTATGACTTTAATTTGTTCTGTTTGTAATTCAATTTCCTTTTATAACAAATCAATTTTCCCCAATGAAGTAAACTGAAATGCTATTAATTCATTCCACCCTATTTTTTGTATGGTTTTTGTAAATAAGAAAAATTGGCACTTTTTATTGTATCAGAACATAATAGAATAGAATGTAATGAATTATGTGCTGTAATATGTTTTAATGTTTATTTTTTTATAAATATTTTTCTGTGTCATAATAAATTTTGCAACTTATTAACATAAGCATATCAGAAGGTTGCTCATACCACAAATTTTCACTCTCAACATAAAGCAAAAAATCGATCAAATGACAGCTTCTAACTCAGAAAACTCATAAGTTAAGGTACCACTGTATGTTATAATTTTTTAAATGGTGTATAGCCCTCAGCATTATTAAAATATATATATTTACCAACCCTTAGCACAAGCAGGATAGGACAAGGTCAATTTCTTAAGTGGGGTTTAACAGGTTTGAATTCAGAGTTTTCCTTTCTAGGTTAAAGAGCCCAGTCTTCCCTACTATTTATCCATTGCTGGAGGTAGAATTGTTGGATTCATACCTTTCCCAATGGTATTAGTGCTTTGAGAAATGTAAACAGCCTCATCCAGGATTTGATTTTGGGTCAAGGAGTCTATTTCCTAAGACTTCTCCCCTGGATACACTTGCAATATTATTATTATAGGGTTATATCTTTTTTGAATGATAATTGTATAGAAATAAATGGTGAAAATAAACTTTTCTAAGTTTTTGTACATCTATGAGTAATGTACTAATTAATCAGAAAAGGTTTAAAATAACTTTACGCAAACATTTCAAAACTTTTGTACAACTCGATAAATTTTTGAGAATTAGGATCTCAGGAAAATCTTTTGAAGAAAAAAAAAAAGCTCAAAATGGCAGAACAGCCTTTTGAAGGTGATTGATTTTCAGAAAAAATAATATATTTTGTTTTGCATTTTCTTCATTTTTGAGAGAATCCAGATAAAATGGATACAGTATGGGATTTGAAATCTTGTTTAAAGAAAGAGACTTTTTATTTATTGATATTCACTATATATATATATATATATATATATAATACTTACAATTTGGTTCAGTTTCAAATTATATAGGTATATGTGTAGGTGTGCATTATATATATATATATATATATATATATATATATATATAAGCTGAAATACTTGTTTACACCAAAAAATAAGATTTGAATTGTTGCAAAATAATGTCTATTTTACAATCTCTGTTTTCAGTTAAATTTATTTCAACAGTTTAATTGTTGCTATAAAAAGTAAATCAACTAAACAGAAAAAGAATGAATGACCAGTTATATCTTTATACAATTTTATAAAGTTGATATTATTCTGGGAAAAATGTTACAAAATTTTATCGAGAAATATCTTTTTATTTGAGTGACATAGATCAAATTTATCAATTAAAACATTTTTTTAAAATCTGAAATGTTAGTCCATAGCAATAATTCTATAAAATTATAATAATATTTCGTGATATGTTTTTTTAAAAATCTGTGAATAAAAATTCTGTACAATTTGTCACATCTTGTCTTTATTGCTAGAACCCTTCAATGAATTCTTCTCTTTTCCTTTGAGTAAGATAAAAATGGATTTATACTTTACCCTGGATCCAGTAAACCTGCATAGTGTTTTGTGAGGTGTATTATGGTACAGCTATCAGTGTTATCTAAATACAGAATGTTTGAAAAAATAAAAATTGGAGTTAATTTCATGAAACAGCTTGTATGCTAGCTCAAATTAAATACAAGTATATATGGCCAGTCGATAGTGTCCCCAGCTAGGAACCACAAGGTTCCTAGTTTCGATACTGGCACCCACCATTTCAGTGTATGAGTAGCACAGGGATCTGTGCAGTAAAGTAAAGAGCTGATGGTAATGTGGCGCTCCACTTCACATGCAAAAGCAATCTCCTTGGTCTAGCACTAGTGTAAAGGGATAGACTCCCTCACTGTCTGGCTGATACTGACTTTAGGCCATACTGACAACTTTTGCTTTTTACTTTATATATGGCATATTTAAAATGTGACAGAGAATGTATTTTTTGTATATCTACTTAGTCCTGTGAAGGGTCTGTCTACCTACCATTTAAAATCATTCATTTTTGCATTAACTCTATGAAACAACCAGTATGTAAAAGTACCCAATGTTTTTTTGTTTTTTTTTATCTATGTGTTGTGTGACAGGATCATTCAAGGAGTTGTAGATTGTACAAGGTCATTAGGAATAGAAATTAATATATGACCTGGTTTTGAATTGAATGAGTATAAAATTGTTATACTTTTCTTGATCTGTGGTATCTGCTATTCTGGATCTGTTGTTTGGCTGACATTTTCTCTGTTCTTTGAGTCTGGAAATTATTTGGGATCTTCTTGCATCCATTGGCAATTCTTAATAATGAACAAAAGACATTACTGTTTTTATCTGTGGACGAGCAGATTCCCTACCCCCACAAACAAAGCGCGTCCAGATATGTCTGGCCTGTGCGAGGGGGAGGAGTGTGGCGAGTGACCACAGAAATTAAATTCGCCACCTCATCGTCATGAGGAGTAACGTGTAGTTGAAATACTGTTGAATATAGAAATTCCACACGGACAGGTGGTAAGACATTCAAGGGAATCTGTGCTGTCAGTATGACATGATGATGATGATGAAAAAAAAAGTTTTTTTTCAGGATTCTGAAAATGACTTTTAACTATTTTTAATCCTATGTCTATTTTAAATTGCTGACATCCTACTTGCATGTGTCACATTTTTACACTGAAAAATCCCTATGTGAAAGTAATAATAAGACTTTATTTAAATAAAAAGAGTACTAGTATAGAATGAATGAGTGCTTGAATAGAATCTATGCTTGTAATTCTGATTCCTCAATGATGATCTAACATCATCAAACTGGAGATAATTCAGGTCAAAAGTTTGATTGCTTAGGAACAAGAGAGACATTATGCAAATGAAATAAGTATTAGATTAGAGCCTGGAACATGGATAAACAATGCAATGTAAACTGTAATGTAATGGTTATCACAAGCTAGTCTCACAGATCATAACCGGTTTAACTCTTTGCCTACTTTAAACCGCTCACAGCAGCTCTTCTGCTTTGATGCAATACCACACCCTAGCAAAGTACAAAAATTGATGGTTAGTTCATTATAATTGAGCAGAAGGACTTTATTTGAATAGAATGAGTTCTGTGGTGAATAGATAGTGAACTCTGAAATAACCTAACATACAAGTAAAAAAAAATACCAAGACAATTTGGTACAGCCATGGAGGGAATTTGGTAGGCAACATTGGTTAGGCAACCAGTCTAATAGAAGGAAAAAACTGAATTCAGACCAGCTTTACACCACTTAAAAATATACATGATAATAGGACTTAATTTGAATAAAATTTGTTCTGAAGTGAATATATAGTGAACTTTGAAATATCCCATCATACAGGTAAAAAATACCAAGAAAATTTGTTAAGCCATGAGGGTAAATTTGGTAGGCAAAGAGTTAACCTTGGTTAGGGAAAGAAAACACAGTATTCAAATCAGCTTTACCCACTTAAAAATTTATCTTATGTCATATCCTGCTTGTAGTGGTACAGCCGGGGGGGAGAATTTGGTAGGCAAAGAGTTGAATGACCTGGTGTGATTATACCTTTTAGAGCCCCATCTATGGGTTAAATAGAAAAATGTGTTCATAAAAAAAAATTAAGAATCCATTTATTTCAAAACATTTAATGACCCACTGAGGTTGATATGCTTGTAAAACAAACCAAACCAAAGAGTTGAATAGTAAATATTAAATGGCTTAATGCTATCAATTAAAAATAGATATTGAAGTTAATTCTATGAAACACCCTGTATGCTAAAACAACTTAAGGGTCAGTTTAGTTCAGTCAGTAGAGCTTTCGACTAGGAACCACAAGGTTCCAGGTTTGATACAGGCCCTCGCCAACTCAGGATATGAGTAGCACAGGAATCTGTGTGGTAAAGTAAGGAAATGATGGTAGGTGTGGCGCTCTACCACAGATGCTAAAATAATCTCCTTGGTATAGCGCTAGTGAAAATTGGATAGACTCCTTCGCTATCTGGCTGATACCGACTTTAGGCCACTCCAATGCCTTTATATATGGCATATTTAAAATCTGACAGAGAATGTAGTTCTTGTGTATCTACTTAGTTCTGGTAGGCAAAGAGTGAATAGTAAATATTAAATGGCTTAATACTACCAGTTAAAAATGCCATCAATGAGGAAAAAGTTGGGATGATTTGAATTAAAAGATTAAATCATCAATAATCCATTTAACAGATTTGAAAATGTTGAACTCTTTTGAAATGAAGAGAAAATAAATTCATTTTGCTTTTTAAACCTATCATTCCATAAACTCTATAAGCTGAGAGGTTCCAGCTAATGTGACATGTCGACAGATCCCATTTATTTTAAGTTTTCATTTTATAACTATAAAGAATGTTTATTCTTTTAAAAAAAAAAAAAATTATTTTCCCTTTTTATAAAAATGTGCATTTTAAGCATTCATCTTTTTTTTTCTTTTTTTTTCTTTTTTTTCTCATTCATCTTTTCATCTTGTGCTATCTTTTACACATGATAAATATTAAATGTATTAACTTTAACACTTGGCTATTTATTATTTCCCATCTATTAAATTTTATTTTTTTCAATACAGAGTTACAGGCCTTTATTTTACTACAAACAACATCCACGCATATAATTCTTGCAAATATTTAAGCGTCAGATCATATATGAATGTGTGGCTGTATGTAAAAGTAACAATTTGTAAACATTTACATATTTGGTTGTTATCTGATGATAATGTATTTGTATATAAGGCATTATATATATATAATCGATAATCCTTCAATTTATTATTAAAAATTACAGGCATTTAACTATATTAACACTTGATTGCATGTAATCAAATAAAAAATATGAATAAGTTAACAAGAAAAAGTTAGTCCCACACACATACACACACACATATACTCTCACTCTCATACTCACTGACACGTTTTATTAAAAAATGACAAACAAGGATTTATTATTTGTCTGAATTTTTTAGATGAGACTTCATAATTTGTATTATTTGGATTGTTGTCCTCATCTTGTTATATACACAATGTTTTGGCTGATGTAACCTCCAGCCTTCTTCAGGTGTTTCTTGTACCCAATCATTGTTAGTGGAATCAGAACAGTCTATCTCGGTGGATTAAATAAAGGGTTCGGTTTGAAGTTCCGTGAAGTCTCCAGATTACAAGAAACACCTGAAGAAGGCCAGAGAGCATATCTGTTGAAACATTATGTATATTATGACAAAGATGAGGACAACAGTCTGATAAATCCAAATAATACAAGGATTTAGTATGTAACTTTAGATTTAGCTTTTCTTTTTGACAAACAAGATGTCACAACTATAGTTGTAAACAGTTTCAAAAACTGTCTCAAGTCATTTTTTTAGGCTGCAGGTGCTCTTAACTTATGGATTACTAGATTGATTCTTTACTCAAGGAACTTTTAGGTGAGTGTGGCATCATGTATGAATACATAGACCATTGGTGCTGGTTTGGAAAAAGCTGAACACTAAATCCTTGTCTCTTATTCTTAAGATATTCACACAAGGGAACCTACTACCTAAATATACTTTATATATATATAACCATTATAGTAAGAACTGAAAAAGACATCGACATAAAATCATTAATTGAGCAGAGGGAATATAACTGGATAAACAATTTAAAAACCTTTAACCCTGGTTGAATTATCTTCAATTACTTTCTTTATATACACATAGGTTTCTGTAGTGAAGACTGATCTTTCACTGGAGTGACAACAAATTGTCTCAGGTCTCCAGGACTCTTCTAAGTATTCTAACCAATCTTAACAATGCTGTTGATTGGATGGCCTAGATCCTTCCTCTTATTTCCAATTCCTCCGGTCTGTTTTCTTAACTCTTAGGGACCATTCCAAGCACCAACTACAATTGGTAGCACTTTTACCCTCATATTACAGTTTTTGTTTTTTTTTCAATTTTCTGGCAAGGTCCAGGTATTTGTTTATCTTTTTGTTTCACCTTTTTTATTATTATTATTAATTTTTTTCTTTTTCATCCTAATCTATTTTTCTCTTTCTTTCTTTTAGGTAAGTTCAGTTTTTCTTGATCATCCCAAATTTATTATATTAATGAAAATTAACAGGTAAGTAACAGAATTCTTTTATTTAATATAATGAACACTTATTAAAACTACATTTTTCATCTATTTAAAGTAGATAATAATAATCATTAAATAAATCAAATATCTTTTGCTTTTTTGATGTTTTCAAAGGAAATATTTTCATATTTGAAAATATCACATGCATATCCTTCACCATGTTTTTTGTTGTGTATGTGTGTTCAAATTCTACCTCTTATTTCTTGACTTTTCTGAGACATAAATTGCAGATACACAAAAAATGTATTTGAAGGAAATCAAAGTTTATTTGCATTGCAAGTACACAAACCCTAAAGAAAAGGTGCATGAGTAAACTAAAAATTCAAATTAGGATTTTTATCATATTTATTCTTCCAGCTAAATATTCAATTTTGGATCATAATATCTCTTTTTTTCTTTTCTTTTTTTCTTTTAGCTGAGTAAATCTTTAAGAAGTTTGAGATAAAAATTCATTTGTAATTTATTTTCAGATGAAAAAAAAATCTCTGAACTGAGTTTTTATATCTTTTTTTGGCAAAAAATATTATTTTCTTCATTTACATGAATTATACTCAATATTATAATTTATGAAAAGATCTAAAAGTAAAACACATTTAAAGGAAATATTCCAACTCCACCACCAAAAAATGTCAACGTAGTAAGCAATATCAATATATGTATTTTTTATTTATTCATTAATTATTTCTAATTACTTATCTCTTAAAAACTATTATAGTGCAAATCTATATTCAAATATGAAGAATATATTTATGTCAGATTGATGTATAAATAGCAAATTTAATAGGGATATTTTTGGATCCGGGCAAAGTTTAAACATCTCCATATATATATTTTGGGATACTCTTCCTCCAGCTATGGGTAGATATTAGGGCAGACTAAATTCTTTAAGTTTATATCACATAGGTAAGAAACTAACAATTGCCATGCCCTGTTGACTTCCTGTCTTTACTACCCTAACTTAGATATATATGCTCTATCAATGATACATACCCTTTACTTATTAATATAGCAAACTATATAATCAATATTATATATACTAGCAAATATATGCACCCTCCGGGTGCAAGTATTTAAGTTTTAATGTAATAAAATATTGTATCAAATTAGAAATGCTAATGAAACTAAATAAGAAAGCAGATAAAAATATTTGAAACTGAGGAGGGTATAATAAAAAAAATAGAACAACTGAAACTTACTCTTCTTTCACTCCCGTCTTTCATTGCTACATTTTCCTAATTTAACTATTTAGTTAAAATAGGAAGTAAATAATAAAATTACAGTTATTTTTTTCTTGTTAATGGATTTTTTAAAGATGTATCCCTGAGATTTTAGATAATATTCATTAAGATAAAACCAAACAATTAGAAATCAGTAATACTAAGCACATATTTATTAAAATCAGATTTTTAATATCAATATGCAAATTAGCCTTCCCATTCACACTGTAAACTGCTATTTTGTTGTATATATAAATACAATTGTATGTTATTAGCATGTAGATATTACAAACAGTATTATTAATGTAAAACAATTTTATTAATAATTGAGGTTTAAATAAAAATAAAATCATGTAGAATGTGACGTAAATAACTAAGGGAATTGTTACTTGAATAGTAATATAGTTTCGGTTACAGACAGAAAAACACACAATCTCCATTATAATAAGATGTATATATATATATTTCATACTTTTCCCAAGAATATTAGTGCAATGTGATATGCAAACAGCCTTGTCCATGATTTGAACGAGAGTTGCTAGGTTCATTTCCTATGACTATAACAATTATACCACAAGTGCCTATATACATATAAAGAGAGGGAGAGAGACAGAGATTTATAAAGAGAGAAAGAAAGAGATCTAAAAGAAATAACATGTAAAATTGATCATTATTTCTGAAATATTTATTTTCATGCACGTTATAGAATTCATGAACCTATAGGCAATGTGATTTTATATGACAAAATACTGTTTTACTCCATAACGTACATCTTCTTTGGTCTGAGATTCTAAAGTAAAACTTTTCAAAATACAACAATACAAATTCTAAAGGAGAAAACACAAGAATAAATGTGTCAATGTAAACTCAGAAGAGAAAATGGAAAGAAACCTTAAGAATGTGACATCATCATAAATGTACATAGAATCTTTATATAACAACTTGCAAACAACATATCTAGTCTGTAAAAGAGAGGAAGAAAACTGAACTCAAATACTTCTCTTTCTTTCTTTTGTAATTTTCTATCCAGTTTTCTAAGTGCCAAAATAAAATAGTGTCTACTTCATGTTAATAACCAATTTCTCGTTTTCCAAACACAAGTTTTTTTTTTTTTTCATTTATTTATTTTTTTTGGTTGCCTCTGGCGAGGAACATCAGCAGGTTCTAGTTTTCCAATTTATACCTGTACCTTGTTCTAGCTAAACTGGAGTTTAATTGTCTTGATCCTGTTTTGCTGGTTCGTCTAACCAACTACCATGAGATGTTGAAGTCTTCTCTCTTTAAAATGCCAATGCCTAGAACCTTGCCTTATCCATACCTTGACAAATATTTGACCAAAGTATTTTTAGTTAGAGCCCCAGATAACTTTAGATAATTCTAAATTGTTTGCCCTCCTGATTAACTAAGTCTGTTCATGACTTTACACTTCCTCAGTTTAATGCTCTTGCAGCATAACTGTTATCTCTTATTTCAACAAAACCATTACCAGCTAAATCTCACAATATAGATATTTCTATCTAGTTAGTATTTAATTGTATTCTCTTACATGTGACACATGGTCAGTTTAATGAGAGCTCATATACACAAGGAAGAATATTTGTTATCTTATATTTCACCAAAACCATTACCAGCTAAATCTCACAATATAGACATTTCTATCTAGTCAGTATCTAATTATATTCTCTTGTTTGGAGTATGTGACACATGGCCAGTTTAATGAGAGCTCACATACACAAGGAAGAATATTTGTTATCTTATATTTCAACAAAACCATTACCAGCTAAATCTCACAACATAGACATTTTTATCTAGTTAATGTTTAATTATCATATTTTAGAGAATTGAAGAAACTGTGAAATATGAGAGTGAAAGTGATAGTGATTGTAGTTAGTGCTCTTGGACCAATCCCCCAAAGTTTAGAAAACAGATTAGAGGAATTGGAAATCAGAGGAAGAATTGAGACCGTCCAGACAACAGCATTGTTGAGATCAGCTATAATACTCAGAAGAGTCCTGGAGACCTAAGGAGACTTGTCACTCAGACTCCAGTGAAAGAGATCAGTTAACGCTGGTGTAAAAAACTCACAAGGAGAGAAATAATATATAAAAACACTGGAAAATAATAAATGAAGCATAATAGTAAATAAATTAACAAATCACTAAATTATACAATATAGCTGTGTAAATAGCTCTGCAGTATGAACTAAAAGATCCTTCCCAGAATGCACCACTAATAAACTACCATTCTTATCATACCCCACACATGTAGTATATAAAAGGATGTTCACTACATATGTAACACTTGGTCAGATGATAGCAGATGCAAGAATTGACTGTGTCTGCTATACTAAATTACATACATACATACATGTATGTATAAGAGTTTTATAGTTTGCCTGAAGCATTGTGTGTATATTTGGTTTGTAGATTGGTTTTGAAGGTTTATCATAATTCAAAGGAAGAAAAGATAACAGGTATGTCGTTTATTTACGTGTTTTTTTTGGGGGGGGGGGCGTCCTTAATATTTTGGTATTTATATATATATATATATAATATATATATGTAAAGTAAAAGTAAGTCATCAGGGCAGCCTAATGTCGGTATCAGCCATGCAGCGAGTGAGTCTATCCCCTTTTGACTAGCGCTTGACCAAGGAGATTATTTTAGCATCTGCGGTGAGCACCACACCCTACCATCAGCTCCTTACTTTACCGCACAGATCCCTGTGCTACTCATACGCTGAGTTGTCGAGAGCTAGTATCAAACTAGGAACCTTGTGGTTTCTAGCCGAATACTCTACCGACTGAGCTATGTGTGTGTCCATACTTATATTCTATAGGCATTATTTCCACATGTACAATGAAAGGTAAATGTGCTAGATTTGATTTTGATTGCAAATTACTTGCACAAAACTTCAGTTATTGGTATATCTAAATGGGTTTTACACAACTGTAGATAAAGAATAATTGTTTGTACATGTATACAATGTAAATAATAATCATTCTTACTCATGTCACTATGTAACCATAATTGTCTTCATTCTGGCTTAGATATTTCATAATAAGTTATACTTCTGAACATATCTACATTGATGTTCATATATATATATATATATATATATATATATACTATAGTGTGGGATTGTCACTGTTTCAGCTTTTACTGGAACGGTGTGCCAAATGCAGTATTATTGGTAGAGTGCTCAATATAAAATAGAGCTGTTATATAATGTAATAAATAAATATATAAAGGTTTTAGATATCTATTTATTTGGTGACAAAGGAACAATCACAAACATTTTGGTTTCATGCATCAACAATCATCAGGTGAACTTGTTTCAAATGCAAGGAAAATCGAAAAATTCTTTGATTTTCCTTGCATTTGAAACAAGTTCACCTGATGATTGTTGAAGCATGAAACCAAAATGGTTGTGACTGTTCCTTTGTCACCAAATAAATAGATATGTGAAACCTTTATATATTTATTTATTACATTATATATATATATATATATATATATATATTATATAATGTATCACCACCCCTCCGCATGAGTAGGATGTGACACAAGGTCAATTTCCTAAGCTGAGTTGAACATGTTTGAATTCAGTTTTCCTTCTAGACTGATTACCAAACCAAGGTTAAAGAGCACAGTCTGCCATACTATTTACCCATAGCTGGACAGAGAGTAGTTAAATGCATACCGTTCTCAGGGTTATTAGTGCAATGTAAAATGCAAACAGCTTTGTTCAGATTCGAACTCAGGTTGACAAGTCTATTTCCTATAACTTTAACTATTACACCACACTCTTTCATGATATTTACATACAGGCGTATAGTGTATGATGTTTACTTATATTTTATCATGAACCTTTCCTCCTTCTTTTCATCCTTTCTTCCTTCTTTCCATCTTTCCTTTCAGCATTTTTGAACACATTTTCCTAAGTGTTTGAAAATGCATCACAAAATAAAGAAAACCAGCAGGAAAAGCCAAAGTTAAAGTGCCCAGTCTGCCTTACTATTTACCCATATCTTGAGGAAGATTAGTTGGATTCATACCATTCCAAAGGGTATTAGCACAATAGGAAATGCAAATAGGTTTGTCCAGGATTCGAACTCAGGTTGACAAGTCCATTTCCTACAACTCTAACCATTACACCACACTATTCCGTGGTGTTTACATATAGGCATATAGTGTATGATATTTACTTATATTGTATCATGAAACTTTCCTCCTTTTTTCCTTCTTTCCATCCTTCTTTTCTTCCTTTCTACCTTTCAGCATTTTTGAACACATTTTCCTAAGTGTTTGAAAATGCATCACAAAATTAAGAAAATCGTCAGGAAAAGCTATTTTTGTTTTTGTCTTATTCATTTATCTTTGTGATATTTGCACTTTTAGCAAAGTAATATCCATCTTACTAATAGAGAATAAAAGTAATCTTGCTTCAAGTGATATAAACACTTTACTCTCTCTCTCTCTCTCTCTATCAAATGTTTTATCTATGCCATTTTATATATGCATATAGATATTATAATATATAATAATGTTTGTTTCACACACATATATCTAAGCTTCCCATATATGTATATATAATTCAAACTTCTACAGAGATAATATACATGCATAAAAATATACATACATGTGTGTGTGAGAGATTAATTGATGACAATTAATATTGTATTCTTTTCTATTTAGTATTTTCAGTTATTTTTGTTCTTATTTATTCTATTAGTAAAGAGGTGTATATATATATATATATACACAGACATATATATGTGGTTTTTTTTCTATTTGTACATGATTTATATTATTCATTTCAATCTATTTCCATTGCTTTGTCTTTATTCCTTTCTTGTAATCTCTAATTATTGATCAATTTATTTACACATAAATGTTGTAATGGTTAGCAAACTAGTCTCACAGCTTAGTAAATAACTATACCTAGAAGACATAGGGCACCTCACGTGGTGTAATATTTAGCAAGCTAGATTT
The DNA here is from genome assembly GCA_023376005.1 of Doryteuthis pealeii. Classification (NCBI taxonomy): domain Eukaryota; kingdom Metazoa; phylum Mollusca; class Cephalopoda; order Myopsida; family Loliginidae; genus Doryteuthis; species Doryteuthis pealeii. Next base: position 3,171,530 of record CM042156.1, read on the forward strand.
CCAGACCATTGTTAGTGAGTTCTCACTGGGCGCCCCTTCTAGCCTTGTGCTACATCTAAGCTAAGTTTAGTAAATAACTATATTGATACAAAAAATGAAAAATAATCATCTTACTTTGTAATTGCCTTTTATGGATTGAAATATTTGTGATTCTATTATAATTGTATGCAGGAATCTACAAAGATAATTCTAGAGCCTCAAGTAAAAATAATACATGAAACATAAAAAAAATATGGCAGGTGAAAATGAAAAAAAAAGAGGTGGTTCCTCTTCCATCGAGAGAAAAATTTTCTTTTAAATACTTCTCTCTTCAACATTTTCTCTAGCAATATATTTGATCATTAAAATGCCCAATGTGTTGATTTTCACACCATCATCAGTAGGGTCTACTTAAGGTACAGGCAATATGGACGGTCACTCCAAGAGACAAATACTAGGGAGAGTGTCATATACAAGACAGTTGATCTTTACATACAAATGGATTAATTAAACAGAATGAGAAAAAATAAGAAAATTCCCTATTGTGAAGTCAGTGCTCATAACAGCAGGGTAACTGGGGAGAAATAAGGGTTGAAATAAAATTTCTGGGTCATATTTTACTACAGGCTTACCCAGTTTAGATATCCAGATGTCTCTCTCTCTCTCTCTCAATTCAGAATCTCTCCTTTTCTTTTAGTAGCCAAAGTTTTAGTACTCCTTACAACTGGGAACTTTCAATTTAATTGTATAATCTGCTAAAATATAATCAAAGTATTTCATTCTTTATTTTACATAATAATTGTAATAAACTTGTATTCTTATATATTCATTATTTTTCTCATCATAAAATGTAAAGGTTCTGACGGCAGGGCTTAAAACATGCTGACTGTATCCCCTACAGAGAAGTGAGACACACACACACACACACAAAAAAGTGGAATGGGGCCCTGGATATGACACTAAACTGCATCTGATAGTGAGGCTCAACTTTCAGAGATCTGGGAAGTGTGGAGTACCCCTTCATTGCCATTACTTCCAGATCTACTCTGATCCTGAGTGGTAGTTCCTTTTAGCGTCCCATCTATGGGTCAAATAGATCTGTTTGAAAATCATTTGTATTTAATCGGACCATGTGAAAAAAAGATACATCTTCAGAAATGACTATACAAAAAATGTAAATATGAATGTACAATGAACACAATTCCCTAACATCAAGGCATAAAATAACCCTGGACAAGTTGACATACCCTTAAAATCAATCAATCAATAGATAAATAAGATAATACTCTATTTTAAAGGGCACTAAAATCCTGCATACCCAAGTGTGGGTGCCATCTTTGTCAGAGAAACTTAAAGTTTGTATTCACAGTGACTTTGTTTTTATATATATTGTTTTATAAAGACTTGTTCACTACTTGTTTCTTAAGAGTGTTATTAATTTCATGGTAATTAATTGTGGTTATCAAACTGAGACATTGTGTCCTCTGAGAGACAAATAAAAGCAAGAGAATAGAGGCTTAAAGTCTGTTGAATAAAAACAGTTTATCTAACAAAAGAGAAATTACATATATAGTAATGACTAGGTATGAACTTAAGATTTGGTCCATTATGGCTTTAATAAATTACACACACACACACACAGACACACACACACACACACACACACACTTTGTTGATGCGTAATGGGCATAAGTAATGGAAAAACACTTTTTATGTCACCAGAAAATGATTAGTAATAATGTCCATGAACACATTAAAAGGTTAAAAAAATCATAAGTGACTAAAATACTTTTCTCAAGAATCTACACTCACTTATCTAGTGTCCAATTTTACCTAATTATTGTGTGTATGTATGTATGTATGAATGTATATATATATATATATATATATAATATATATATATATATCACCCAAAATTATGATTTTTATTCTTATGTATTTGTTTTTCTTATCATAAAATGTTAATAAAATATTACCATACTTTAAAAGGAACCAAAATGCTTTAATAGCATCATCATAAATATCATGTCACAATTGACAGCACTGATTCCCATGACTCACTTTCACCACCCATCCCTAATCATTGTGTTTGTGTATATATCATCATCATATCATGCTAGTAGCATGGATATTTATGACAATCTCTCTCCAACATTCCCTATCATTAATTGCTCTCCTTCATTTTTAAAACACATGAACTTAGTTTTATCAGAGTTCACAGAGAGGCTGATATTCTGTACTGCCTTCACTAGACTATGTAGCAAGGATTCAGCTTGTGCAAATGTATTTGCAAGAAGCGCCAGATCATGTGCATAGTCTGCATCCGTAATAATCTCCATGGGATATCACTGGCTTCTTTCCTTTTTTTAGTGTAAGGCCTTTTTCTTTTATGGGATATAATGATGATTAAAGTATGTAGTCATTGCCTATTATAAATTTCCTTCATTGTGTGTGTGCGCGCGTATGTATGTATGTGTGTGTGTGTATATATATATATATATATATATCCCAAAATGATGACTTTTATTCATATCATATTCTAATAAAAAAATGTAAATAAAATACTATTATACTTGAAAAGGCCCCAAAATGCTTTAATAGCATCATCATCATGTCACACTGACAGCATGAATTCCCATGATTCTCTTTCACCGCCCATCCCTATTGGTCATCCTTCCTGACAGGTCCACCTCACAACGTTGAGCATCTTCACTGAGCTGATCAATGTGTCTAGTTAGTCTACCCACTTTGGTGTGTCCATGTGTAGGTGCTCACAGAAGATTGTCACATGACTTCATCCTTACTTTTCCAGCAGTGTTTTATTCATCTTCCATAGGTAAATAATTATTAGATCTGTTTAAAAATAAACAACTTAAAAAACATGAATATCTAAAGAATAAAAGATAATGAAAAAAATATGTAGAAAAGAATTTGGATTAATCTTTATATGAACTAGCAAATATATGCACCCTCCGCAGGGTGCAAGTATTTAAGTTTTAATGTAATGAAATATCGTATTAAATTAGAAAGTCTAATAAGAATGCACATAAAAAGATTTGAAACAGAGTGGGGGTATAATAGAAAAATAGAAATGAAACTTACTCTTCCATCAATGCCGTCTTTCATTGCTGAATTTTACTTATTTAACTATTTAGTTAAATTAGGAAATAAAGAAAAAATGACAGTTATTTCTTCTTGTTAATGGATTTCATTTAAGATTCATTGAAGAGATTTTTGCTCATATTCATTAAAATAAAACCAAACAGTTAGAAATCAATAATACTAAGCACATATTTATTAAAATCATATTTCACACAGTAAACCACTATTTTGTTGTATATATAAATACAATTGCATGTTATCAGTATGTAGATATGGTCAACAGTATTAATAATGTAAAACAATTTTATTAATAATTGAGGTTTAAATAAAAATGCAATCATGGAGAATGTGATGTCAATAACTAAGGGAATTGTGACTTGAGTAGTAATATAGTTTCGGTTACAGACAGAAAAACACACAATCTCCATTATAATAAGATATAGATAAGAGATTTATTCTAAACTTTTAAATCCCAGGCAATGCCAGGTAGCTCTGCTAGTAATAAATAAAAAATATAAGGAACTAAAGACTAATATGATATAAAAAAATGAATTAATAGTTGCAGTGTTTGTCTTTATCATTCAAATGTCCATCGCCTTCAATAACTATTTATTATATATTCTCCTCAGACACTTTTTTCCTAATATCTTTCTATGTTTTTCAACTTTCATTCCCTCATAACTGTTTCTTGTAATCATGTTTTCATCTTGTGTTTGCTTCTATTCCATCTGATCTGATCTTACTCCTGAGACAGACTCTCCTCATGTCTTTGTTTTCAACTACATCTACTTTATTGATTCATCTTTCTATATTTCCTTTCAAAAGTATTTCACAAAATATACAACACAATGATCAAGGCTGATCCTAGGCTTCTTGACAACCTTTTAAGTATAGAATTATTTATCTCAGTTTTATCATTCTATTATTCATCTATGTTTTACAGTGAAAAGGTAAACATATCAGGATAAAATATTTATCCAAATAAACAGATAAAAGAAAGCAGATTTGACAGTGCATCATCAACTTGCACTTTAGCAGATTATACAACATAGACACTCAAGATTGTGGATGTGTATGGTGTTATAGTTAGGCATAGGAAATGAACTCATCGTCCAGAGTTCAAATCCTGGATGTGGCTGTGTATGTTAGGCATAGGAAATGGACTCATCGGCCAGAGTTCAAATCCTGGATGTGGCTGTGTATGGTGTTATAGTTAGGCATAGGAAATGGACTCATCCCAGAGTTCAAATCCTGTGTATGGTGTTATAGTTAGCATAGGAAATGACTCATCGGCCAGAGTTCAATCCTGGATGTGGCTGTGTATGGTGTTATAGTTAGGCATAGGAAATGGACTCATCGGCCAGAGTTCAAATCCTGGATGTGGCTGTGTATGGTGTTATAGTTAGGCATAGGAAATGGACTCATCGGCCAGAGTTCAAATCCTGGATGTGGCTGTGTATGGTGTTATAGTTAGGCATAGGAAATGACTCATCGGCCAGAGTTCAAATCCTGGATGTGGCTGTGTATGGTGTTATAGTTAGGCATAGGAAATGGACTCATCGGCCAGAGTTCAAATCCTGGATGTGGCTGTGTATGGTGTTATAGTTAGGCATAGGAAATGGACTCATCGGCCAGAGTTCAAATCCTGGATGTGGCTGTGTATGGTGTTATAGTTAGGCATAGGAAATGGACTCATCGGCCAGAGTTCAAATCCTGGATGTGGCTGTGTATGGTGTTATAGTTAGGCATAGGAAATGGACTCATCGGCCAGAGTTCAAATCCTGGATGTGGCTGTGTATGGTTTATAGTTAGGCATAGGAAATGGACTCATCGGCCAGAGTTCAAATCCTGGATGTGGCTGTGTATGGTGTTATAGTTAGGCATAGGAAATGGACTCATCGGCCAGAGTTCAAATCCTGGATGTGGATGTGTATGGTGTTATAGTTAGGCATAGGAAATGGACTCATCGGCCAGAGTTCAAATCCTGGATGTGGCTGTGTATGGTGTTATAGTTAGGCATAGGAAATGGACTCATCGGCCAGAGTTCAAATCCTGGATGTGGATGTGTATGGTGTTATAGTTAGGCATAGGAAATGGACTCATCGGCCAGAGTTCAAATCCTGGATGTGGCTGTGTATGGTGTTATAGTTAGGCATAGGAAATGGACTCATCGGCCAGAGTTCAAATCCTGGATGTGGATGTGTATGGTGTTATAGTTAGGCATAGGAAATGAACTCATCGGCCAGAGTTCAAATCCTGGATGTGGCTGTGTATGGTGTTATAGTTAGGCATAGGAAATGAACTCATCATCCAGAGTTCAAATCCTGGATGTGGCTGTGTATGGTGTTATAGTTAGGCATAGGAAATGGACTCATCGTCTCGAGTTCAAATCCTGGATGTGGCTGTGTATGGTGTTATAGTTAGGCATAGGAAATGAACTCATCGTCCAGAGTTCAAATCCTGGATGTGGCTGTGTATGGTGTTATAGTTAGGCATAGGAAATGAACTCATCATCCAGAGTTCAAATCCTGGATGTGGCTGTGTATGGTGTTATAGTTAGGCATAGGAAATGGACTCATCGTCTCGAGTTCAAATCCTGGATGTGGCTGTGTATGGTGTTATAGTTAGGCATAGGAAATGAACTCATCGTCCAGAGTTCAAATCCTGGATGTGGCTGTGTATGGTGTTATAGTTAGGCATAGGAAATGAACTCATCATCCAGAGTTCAAATCCTGGATGTGGCTGTGTATGGTGTTATAGTTAGGCATAGGAAATGGACTCATCGTCTCGAGTTCAAATCCTGGATGTGGCTGTGTATGGTGTTATAGTTAGGCATAGGAAATGAACTCATCGTCCAGAGTTCAAATCCTGGATGTGGCTGTGTATGGTGTTATAGTTAGGCATAGGGAAATCATCCAGAGTTCAAATCCTGGATGTGGCTGTGTATGGTGTTATAGTTAGGCATAGGAAATGGACTCATCGTCTCGAGTTCAAATCCTGGATGTGGCTGTGTATGGTGTTATAGTTAGGCATAGGAAATGAACTCATCGTCCAGAGTTCAAATCCTGGATGTGTGGCTGTGTATGGTGTTATAGTTAGGCATAGGAAATGAACTCATCATCCAGAGTTCAAATCCTGGATGTGGCTGTGTATGGTGTTATAGTTAGGCATAGGAAATGGACTCATCGTCTCGAGTTCAAATCCTGGATGTGGCTGTGTATGGTGTTATAGTTAGGCATAGGAAATGAACTCATCGTCCAGAGTTCAAATCCTGGATGTGGCTGTGTATGGTGTTATAGTTAGGCATAGGAAATGAACTCATCATCCAGAGTTCAAATCCTGGATGTGGCTGTGTATGGTGTTATAGTTAGGCATAGGAAATGGACTCATCGTCCGAGTTCAAATCCTGGATGTGGCTGTGTATGGTGTTATAGTTAGGCATAGGAAATGGACTCATCGCCAGAGATCAAATCCTGGATGGATGTGTATGGTGTTATAGTTAGGCATAGGAAATGGACTCATCGGCCAGAGATCAAATCCTGGATGTGGATGTGTATGGTGTTATAGTTAGGCATAGGAAATGGACTCATCGGCCAGAGTTCAAATCCTGGATGTGGATGTGTATGGTGTTATAGTTAGGCATAGGAAATGGACTCATCGGCCAGAGATCAAATCCTGGATGTGGATGTGTATGGTGTTATAGTTAGGCATAGGAAATGGACTCATCGGCCAGAGATCAAATCCTGGATGTGGATGTGTATGGTGTTATAGTTAGGCATAGGAAATGAACTCATCATCCAGAGTTCAAATCCTGGATGTGGCTGTGTATGGTGTAATAGTTAGTCATAGGAAATGGACTCATCGTCCAGAGTTCAAATCCTGGATGTGGCTGTGTATGGTGTAATAGTTAGGCATAGGAAATGGACTCATCATCCAGAGTTCAAATCCTGGATGTGGATGTGTATGGTGTAATAGTTAGGCATAGGAAATGGACTCATCGGCCAGAGTTCAAATCCTGGATGTGGCTGTGTATGGTGTAATAGTTAGGCATAGGAAATGAACTCATCATCCAGAGTTCAAATCCTGGATGTGGATGTGTATGGTGTTATAGTTAGGCATAGGAAATGAACTCATCATCCAGAGTTCAAATCCTGGATGTGGCTGTGTATGGTGTTATAGTTAGGCATAGGAAATGGACTCATCATCCAGAGTTCAAATCCTGGATGTGGCTGTGTATGGTGTTATAGTTAGGCATAGGAAATGAACTCATCATCCAGAGTTCAAATCCTGGATGTGGATGTGTATGGTGTTATAGTTAGGCATAGGAAATGGACTCATCATCCAGAGTTCAAATCCTGGATGTGGCTGTGTATGGTGTTATAGTTAGGCATAGGAAATGAACTCATCATCCAGAGTTCAAATCCTGGATGTGATGTGTATGGTGTTATAGTTAGGGAAATGGACTCATCATCCAGAGTTCAAATCCTGGATGTGGCTGTGTATGGTGTTATAGTTAGGCATAGGAAATGAACTCATCATCCAGAGTTCAAATCCTGGATGTGGATGTGTATGGTGTTATAGTTAGGCATAGGAAATGAACTCATCATCCAGAGTTCAAATCCTGGATGTGGCTGTGTATGGTGTAATAGTTAGCATAGGAAATGGACTCATCGTCCAGAGTTCAAATCCTGGATGTGGCTGTGTATGGTGTGTAATAGTTAGGCATAGGAAATGGACTCATCATCCAGAGTTCAAATCCTGGATGTGGATGTGTATGGTGTAATAGTTAGGCATAGGAAATGACTCATCGGCCAGAGTTCAAATCCTGGATGTGGCTGTGTATGGTGTAATAGTTAGGCATAGGAAATGGACTCATCGCCAGAGTTCAAATCCTGGATGTGGCTGTGTATGGTGTTATAGTTAGGCATAGGAAATGACTCATCGGCCAGAGTTCAAATCCTGGATGTGGCTGTGTATGGTGTATAGTTAGGCATAGGAAATGGACTCATCGGCCAGAGTTCAAATCCTGGATGTGGCTGTGTATGGTGTTATAGTTAGGCATAGGAAATGGACTCATCGGCCAGAGTTCAAATCCTGGATGTGGCTGTGTATGGTGTTATAGTTAGGCATAGGAAATGGACTCATCGGCCAGAGTTCAAATCCTGGATGTGGCTGTGTATGGTGTTATAGTTAGGCATAGGAAATGGACTCATCGGCCAGAGTTCAAATCCTGGATGTGGCTGTGTATGGTGTTATAGTTAGGCATAGGAAATGGACTCATCGGCCAGAGTTCAAATCCTGGATGTGGCTGTGTATGGTGTAATAGTTAGGCATAGGAAATGGACTCATCGGCCAGAGTTCAAATCCTGGATGTGGCTGTGTATGGTGTAATAGTTAGGCATAGGAAATGGACTCATCGGCCAGAGTTCAAATCCTGGATGTGGCTGTGTATGGTGTTATAGTTAGGCATAGGAAATGGACTCATCGGCCAGAGTTCAAATCCTGGATGTGGCTGTGTATGGTGTTATAGTTAGGCATAGGAAATGGACTCATCGGCCAGAGTTCAAATCCTGGATGTGGCTGTGTATGGTGTTATAGTTAGGCATAGGAAATGGACTCATCGGCCAGAGTTCAAATCCTGGATGTGGCTGTGTATGGTGTATAGTTAGGCATAGGAAATGGACTCATCGGCCAGAGTTCAAATCCTGGATGTGGCTGTGTATGGTGTTATAGTTAGGCATAGGAAATGACTCATCGGCCAGAGTTCAAATCCTGGATGTGGCTGTGTATGGTGTAATAGTTAGGCATAGGAAATGGACTCATCGGCCAGAGTTCAAATCCTGGATGTGGCTGTGTATGGTGTTATAGTTAGGCATAGGAAATGGACTCATCGTCCAGAGTTCAAATCCTGGATGTGGCTGTGTATGGTGTATAGTTAGGCATAGTCAGAGTTCAAATCCTGGATGTGGCTGTGTATGGTGTAATAGTTAGGCATAGGAAATGGACTCATCGTCTCGAGTTCAAATCCTGATGTGGCTGTGTATGGTGTAATAGTTAGGCATAGGAAATGAACTCATCGTCCAGAGTTCAAATCCTGGATGTGGCTGTGTATGGTGTTATAGTTAGGCATAGGAAATGGACTCATCGTCCAGAGTTCAAATCCTGGATGTGGCTGTGTATGGTTTAATAGTTAGGCATAGGAAATGAACTCATCGTCCAGAGTTCAAATCCTGGATGTGGCTGTGTATGTTAATAGTTAGCATAGGAAATGGACTCATCATCCAGAGTTCAAATCCTGGATGTGCCTGTTTGCATTTCATATTGCACTAATACCCTTGGAAAAGATATACATCCAACTACTCTCCCCCTAGATATGGGTAAATAGTAGGGCAGACTGATTTTTAACCTTGGCTACATAACCGGTCTTTGAGAAAGAAAACTCTAAATTCAAACCTGTTAAACTCTGCTTAAGAAATTTACTTGCAGAGGAGTTGGTAAAATATATATATATATATGCATTTAAGATTGAACGTTCATGGTCATGAGGAATATTAAGACTTTGTCTGCTACAACTGAACAAAGGTAGAGAAAAGGTTCTGAATCTCAACACAAAGATCATTGAGGATGAAGAGGTGAAAGAATCAAGATAGTTAAACTAGATAAGAATATAGTCATATGGAAGATAAGTATAGCCCAGAAATTTCCTTTTAAACTCGCCTCCCTCCAGTTCATTTTTTTTTTTTTTTTTAGGTCCCAACTATTGTGAGCACTCTCACATGAGGGACATTTTCTTATTATGACTGCTTTTCTTCTTTTAAATTAATTCATTTCCTCATTTTCTTTGTCATTTGTATTTAGAAAATCCAATTGTTTCAGACTCATTGTTAGGCACCCACAGTAGGGGTGGGGCTAGGGCCAGACAGAGCTATTTTTTAAGAAGACTTGGGGGCAGGTTTACACATAATCAGCTGGGGGGAGGGGAGGCTGTGATTTTTTTTCTGATTTTTTCTCCTTGGATGGCTGTATTTGTGGTATTTTTTGGTACTAACACACATTAGTGTGCATGAGATAATATCATTAGATTACATATAAAAAGCATTACATTTCACGGAAATACCCGAAACCTTTCAGACGATAGGGTTAGGCTTCTGTGGGAGTTTGCAACATTGTTTAATGCTATTTATACATAAAATGTGATTCTAATGATATTATCTCTTGTGCGCTATTGTGCTTTAGTACCATTTTTTTTATCATGTTCTTTGTCAATTTTTTTTTGTTTATTTAAACATTAGACATAGAACATACTTGTGATTTAATCAATTCTGAGATCCAAAGTGCATTTCTGGGCTTTTAAACTTCTCTAGAGAAAGGGAGAAACCATTTTCTTGAACTATTCTTTTCTTATGGGAGAGAGAGAGAGAGAGAGAGCATCTGATTTTAGATTCCATTTGCTGTAGACATCATAAAATGTTAAGTCAGCCATTATAGTGCATTTTGCTGTAAAAGATATTGTTACCTGACCATAAGCTTGAGTTTGATCAACAATAGCTGGGTCACCTCGGTGAAGGTGTATGATGTTGAAAGACATGAAACACTTAATGATCCATGGATCACATCCCTGATGATATGATCAGGTGCATCTTCCAGATGGATTTTTTAATATCTAATGTAAGACAAAATATCCCTATAGTTTCCAGAAATGTTCTTTTTTTTTTACCAAGAGGTTTTGTAATATATTTTTAAGACTATTTCAGTAAAATTTTACTTTTTATAATCAGATTGTAAGGTAATTCATATAAAAAAAACCTATTTTGTGATTAAAACAATAATCTATTTTCAGTATATCTGGAAATATCATAAAAACACTAACGTAGAACATACATACATATATATTTTTTCTAAAACATTTAGAGGCATGTAATGGTTAAATTAGAGTAATATGGAAACTTGTTAACCTGAGTTCAAATCCTGGATGAGGCTGCTTGCATTTCACTTAGTATTATTTCCCAATTACTCTCCTTCCAGCTATGGGTAAATAGTAGGGCAGACTCAGGCTCTTTAACCTTGGTTAGGTAATCAGTCTAGGAGAATGAAAATTCTGAATTCAAACCTGTTAAACTCTGCTTAAGAAATTGACCTTGTGTTGCATCCTACTTATGCGGAGGGGCTGGAAAATATATATCCATATTCTAAAATACATAATATCTTTTAAAAGTAATTTCATTCGGTTCTGCCCCAACTAATAGAAGCAAAAATTCTTATCAAATTGTGTATATTCATTTCATTTGATTTGTGCTATTAATACTTCTCCTAAATCTGGTTTTAGATGTAATTTTTTGCAAGTTTTTGTGTCAAATGTCTATTAAATATTAAATTCTTTCCAATATAGGGCTATTCGAGGTCATAAATAGATTCCTAGTGAAATAAACATGTGCCTGCTGTTTATCATCTTTTTTGACAAATTTGCTAAGTTCACTCTAAATGTCCTAGAAATGGACAATTGCCGCCCCCTCTAAGGAGCCTCCAATCACATTGCATCTTGGTTAAAATATGCCTGTTGCAAATATTTTTGACCTAGCTCTATTCATTGAACAGTTTTCCAGCCTAATGTTAAAGACATATATTCAAAGATGTAAATGTTATGGAATTTAATGTTCTGAGAATTACCAACCTGTTGCATTTATTCATATAGTTATTGTTGCATATGTTATTTTAGTATTCAGTCAACAAAAAGTCTGATTTTTTTTTTTTTATGCCGTAAACTGACATATTGTTTTATAGTTAATGGAAAAAGAATTGTCGTTTTATTCATATGAATTTTTCTTCATTGATTTGTATAATTCAATTAGCAATAAGAATGAATTGGTTGATTTCAGAAATAATAGTAAGAAAAAGAAGTTAAGAGTAGATTTTTTGGCAACTATCAGGTGAATTAGTCCTGTGTATCAATATTTTGTATGTTTTGTGCAAAGATTCTAAATTTTCAAATGTTTTTTTTTTTTAAGGTTGATGTAAGAAGATAATAAAAAGTGGAGATGCCCAAGGATGCATCACAAAAAAATAATGATAATAATATTCAGGTTTATATTTTAGTGCTGTGCCTTATTACAATATTCTCATTGTACAGAAACACATTTTAAGAAAAAAGCAAATATACATACCATCATGAATTTGTAATTTTGAAAAGACAGATTATCATTTTTCGATTATTGAAAACTTTTGTGTCATGGTAAATGTGGCCAATTACTCACACACAATGAGAAGTAGGAAATATGTAATAATAGCGAATAAGAGGCAAAGTCAAATACTTGGTAATAGTATATTTATTCAATCAGGAATTCATATACATACTAACTCCCACACTTGTCTGTGTGACAGCTAATTTATAAAATAGACAACCATTCTTTTATAGTCTATAGGGGAGGTAGGTAATGCTATATAACAAAAACATTTTTTATGTTTGTTTTTCCTATTACTACATTTTGGCCTATCTATTCTACAGCCTTCTTCTTTGCAAGGAAATAGAAATTTTCCTAAGAAAAAGTTATAAGAAAAAGCATTCTCTCAGATAAAGATATGAAATCATTTATATTTTGGTAAGAATGGAGCCATCTGTGTTGTCTTAATTGTAAGGATCTGAGCCACTTTGCATATTTTGTTATATTTCTTTTTTGTTAACTACCTATGGCAAACACAAAAGATCACAACTAGTGTGTGCACACTGTCAAATGCTAGAAAACAAGGAAGAATTGTGTGTTGTCAGCAACAGACAATCACAAAACTAAGTCTAGCATAAAAGACAGTTGCTTTCTTTTGTAAAGTCAGAGCAAACTCAGAAAGGAGATGAGTTATGCTATGTTTGCAGCCACATCTGCTTTAATAGCTTGAAACTACACAATTTTTGAATCAATGAACATATCTTGACACATTACCTATGTTACATAAGGAATAGACATAGCCTTTCATTTTTGTTATGAAGTTTAGTTTGAGATTTAGATTTAACAGTTAATGGAAAATCACCAAGAGACTAAATTGGCAAGTCTTGAACCCAAGTTGACCTAGAACAGGACTGATTGGCTTATGGAGTCACATGACTAGATGATTCCTAGGAAAAGACTCTTCTGTATATGTTATATAATGAATAGGCATAGCCTATCATTTTAGTAATGAAGTGTAGGATTTGAATTTAACTGTAAGTAACTCATAAACTTTGACCGACAGGCTTTGAACCCAAGTTGACCTAAAACAGTATTCTCATTGGTTTGTAGATTCATGTGACTGGGTGGATCCTTGAGAAAATAAGATTGAGAATTGACCAGAGAACCCTGGTGGCTAGATGAATATAGTATTCTGTTCTTCTTTGTTCTCCAGCTGTGAATTATGGGATCAGGGTAATAAAAGACTGGGTGTCAATATTCCTGATTTATAAGAACCAAGATGGAAGTGGAGAGAGATAACACTCTGAGAAGAAGAACCACCAGAAAACTGACACTGCCCAAGACAAAAAGAAGATTAGCAGACAATATAAAAAGAAATGAGTGCATTATCTAAGACCATTTTCCAGGATATTTGTCTCTTTTCACTTAACTTTTTCCTTATCAAATTTCCCTGGTATTTTTACCTGTATGATGGGATTTTACAAATTTCACTATCTATTCAATTAAAGTCATATTATTATTGTAATCTGAGTCCATCTGCTCAATTTTCAAGAACTAACCATCAGTTTTTGCACTTAGCTTGGATGTTGTACACATAGAAACAGGAGAGCCACTGCGTGTGGATTAAAGTAGGCAAAGAGTTAAGCATACAGATTCTTCATCTGAAGAATGCCATTAAATGAATCTGCTGAAATGCTGTAGGTTCATTCAACAAATGCAAAAAAAAAAAAAAAGGATTTGTTCACTCATACAAAATAACTATTAGAATAAATGTGTAGACTGATAATAATCATTGATTTCCTATAATAGTAAAGTCAGCTCTTAATTTAATTATGGCATTATCATCCCATTGAGTATCTAGGCTATAAACAAAGGCTTAGAAATCATTCACTCCACTATAGTACAATGTAGACCATCATTGTATCACTGTTGTTGTTGTAGGAAATGGACACAATAACATTAGTTCAAATCCTGAATGAGGCTGTTTGCATTTCATATAGTGCTAATATCCTTGTGTAAGGTATGCATCCAACTATTCTCTCTCCAGCTATGGGCGAATATTAGAGCAGGCTATGTGTATGGCAGCCGATCTAGAAGAAGGAGAACTCGAAATTCAAATATGTTAACATACCACAGTATGATAATTTAATTATTACAATGTTAAGTATGTTTACGTAAGAGCTATTGCCAAATAGTACAAATATGTAAAAAGTATAATAATCTTGATGCAAGTTTTTCTCAATTTTTTTTTTCTTTATCTCCTTTTTTTCATTATACTTGATTGAAACAGATTAGTGTTATCACACATGGATTAGTGCACTCACTACCTCTTTCTAACTATTCCCTACTGTTTTTCTGTGTAACATGTCCTTTTTCTTGCCTTTCTTTCTTTATAATAAAAACAAAATGGTCCATTATTTAGCTGAGGTGACAACAGTCATAAGAATTTGACAAATAAGCAACACCAGATAATTAGGATTTACATTTTTGCATTTGGAAATTCTCAATTTAACCAGAGGGTGTTGCAAGATGATAACGGTTGTACAATTAAGGAACATGTATATTGATATATAGATAAGGTTAACTTATAATTGGGAAAAAATATATTTAAAAATTTGCATGTTAAAATCTTTTAATAATAGAAAGAACTTGAAAAAAAAAAAGAGATTTTTCTATATCATCAATTTAGACAGCATGGGTACAATAGTGTAGATATGAAAAATTGGGGTTGTAGGGTTCTATTGGTCAAAAATGTCATCAACAGCAGATATGTCATCATTTGAACTTTTCAGCCAACACTTTTGTGCGTGTGCATGTATATTATATATATATATATATATATATACTCTGTAATTAATTAATTTATTAGTTATTATATATTGAGCTCTCTTAGGGATTTGTAAAAATCCTTGTATAAGTTTGCATCAACATGAGCATGCATTGTGGATGTACAGGAGATATTGATGATCTCAAATAGAATTATCCCCAACATACCAGTCAGTTGGATACTTTTAAATATACATACATATATATATATATATATAAAAGTATCCCAAACCTGCTCCACAAAAACAATATAACTTCGGAATATATATATATATATATATATATATTCCAAAGTTATATTGTTTTTGTGGTGCAGGTTTGGGATCTTAAGTAGGATATTGTGGTACTGGTTTGAAATTCCTGGGGTTTCATGCATATTGGGTAATCCTCAGACGGTAGAATATCCAAAAGCTTAATATGCATGAGACTTTAGTAGCTGCGAGTTTGTGCCATAGTGTTTAAAATTTTGAACCTGTTCTGCTAATTTAGCATTGAGCACTTTCGTAAGCAAACACTTTTCATATTTGATATTCTTCATTATATATATATATATATATATATATATATATATATATCTGTTATGAATATATAAGCAGATGCATATTGATAATATATATCAGAATATGGAATCCTGCTCTTTATCCAGTGTAGATATGAAAAAAGATTTATTGGTTATTACAGATTTTAGAAGTATATAAGTGTCTTTAGTATAGAGAAATAGGACAAGTCTTTCTGCATTACAAATTGGAATATGGAGTCCTGGTCTTTATTTCCATTTAAACACTAATGAATGAAGCCAGAAGCAAGATCTGGACAAATCCAATAGATAAAGGTGTATCTTATTTTTTTGTTCATTCTATATGTCTGTGTGTGTGTATGCTTTTTTAGACATGTATATACATAACACCCAAAGCTATGCACATTTTAGAAGAAGCAAGAGTTAATGTTCGTAAAAGCAGTGTTGGAGCTATTGCATTATCTAATGGAATATATAATACAATGAATTAAGGGTACTCTACATAGACGTGATCTGTCCTACCATATTTGGGTTTATGCGATTCAAGGATGCATTAATATTTCTCCCTTCAAAATTAATATCAATTATTCAGTTTCTGAAAGTTTTCTTTTTTCTAGAAATATACTTTTGTGCATCTGTCTTAGCATACATTGAATCTGTTCATCCAAGTGTGCAAGTCAATATATTTGTACTTGGTTTTATTTGTAGATATGCTTGTAAGTTATTTTTATTTATGGCTACTTCTGTTTCTACATATGCATATGTGTGTGGTGTATATATATATATATATATATATATATATAT
>CM042156.1:3192915-3230415 GCA_023376005.1 Doryteuthis pealeii
AAATCATGTTGTGAGGCTCTGATAATTCAAAGCTTTTGTTGCATGTGTGTGTGTGTGTGGGGGGGAATGTCATTTCTGAAAAATTCTTATCCATTCTTCTTTCTGAAATTTACTTAGCACCAAAAAGGATCTCTTTTTGTGGAGGATTTTGTTTGATGTTATAGAGCAGGGGTATCATGTAATTTTCTGTGGCATGCGACAGAGTTATTTTCATGATTAATATTCTCTTAAAACTTGGTAATTTATCTCGTTCCTAATCATGTTTCTTCCTGGAAAAGGGTAGAATATACTTTAATATTTCTGTCACTTTCTCTTCAAGATCAAAAACTGAAAACTAGAAATAATACAATTTTACAACATTGTCACCGGAGTCCTACAAGGGGATACACTAGCGCCATATATATTCATCATATGCCTAGATTACGTACTCAGAACATCACTAGATCCCATTAAAGAAAAAGGCCTCATACTAAAAAAAGCAAGAAGCAGGCGATATCCCGCACATACTATTACGGATGCGGACTATGCTGATGACCTGGCACTACTCGCAAATACACCTGCACAAGCCGAATCCTTACTACACAGCCTAGAAAAGGCAGCACGAAATGTCGACCTGTACGTGAACTCTGATAAAACTGAGTTCATGTCTTTCAAAAACAAAAGCAACATCTCAACCATTGATGGCAAACTTCTAAACTCTGTAGAACAATTTAGATACTTAGGCAGTAACATCTCCTCCACAGAAAATGACGTTAATGCACGCATAGGAAAGGCATGGGCCGCTATAAATAGATTATCTATCATATGGAGGTCCAATCTCACAGACAAGCTAAAGAGACAGTTCTTCCAGGTCGTTGTCGTGTCAGTACTGCTGTATGGCTGCACCACCTGGACCCTAACTAAGCGACTAGAGAATAAACTAGATGGGAGCTGCACAAGAATGCTGCGGGTGATCATGAACAAGACGTGGAAACAGTACCCCACGAGAAAACAGCTGTACGGCCACCTACCACATATCACCCAAACCATCCGAGTAAGACGGACAAGACACGCGGGACACTGCTGGAGAAGCAAGGACGAACTCATAAGCGACGTCCTCCTGTGGAAGCCAGCACATGGACAAGCCAATGTGGGCCGACCAGCAAAAACGTACATTGATCAGCTCTGTGCAGATGTGGGATGCTGCATAGAGGAACTCCCGCAAGAATGATGAGCGATAGGGACGGATGGAGAGAGATTGTCATGGATATATCCATGATAATGATGCTGAAAAGACTCATGGTTTAATGATTAGTCGTAGGAAATGGGCTTGTTGACCAGAGTTCAAATCCTGGACAAGGCTGTTTGCATTTCACTTAGTGCTAACATCCTTGGGAAAGGTATGAATCCAACTACTCTCCCTCCAGCTATGTGTTGATAGTAGTGTAGAGTGGACTCTTTAACCTTGGTTATGTAACCAGCATAGGAAAAGGAAAACTCTGAATTCAAACCTGTTAAACTCCACTTTACATTGTGTCACATTGTGCTTGTGTAGAGGGGTTGGTAAATATAAATATATTTAT
This sequence comes from Doryteuthis pealeii, assembly GCA_023376005.1. Taxonomy (NCBI): domain Eukaryota; kingdom Metazoa; phylum Mollusca; class Cephalopoda; order Myopsida; family Loliginidae; genus Doryteuthis; species Doryteuthis pealeii. The sequence goes on from CM042156.1 coordinate 3,194,478, forward strand.
TTAAAAAAAAAACTTTTTTAATAAGAATGTTAGTAAAATTTCCATGTACTTCTTTCAAAGACGTATTGTGGTGAAGTGTTGACTGAAATGATAGAAAATTAAGTTTTTTATCTTTTTTAAATTCAATGCTTAATCTCTAATGATAAATGCAGATATCTGTTTGTCAGATTTTTTCAACTTTACTCCTAGAATCTGTAGCCCAACATATCATACCCTTTTAGAATCAGGCCAAATCTGTGAGAAAATAAGAAATATTCCAGGCTAAATCCAATCCAGCAATCCTAAAAATTTCAGATTTCCAAATTTAGAATACTGCAATTGTTTTTTTGAAAATTCACTATTACTATTGTCTGTCTTTTTACCAGTAGTATCACATCAGATTTCCTAATTTATGAGATACTAGCTGAAAAGACAACATATCAATTAATTAAACTAGCTCCTGTGGGGGACGTTTCATTGATAATTTCCCAAATTTATTTCCAAGTTATAAAAATCATTATAGTACAAAAAATCTTTCAAAAACAAAAAAACATGTAAAAAAAAAATTAACTGACATAGAACAAAATATGAGGATTTGTTTTGTTTCATAACATGAGAAGATTTGATAACACATATTGGCATAGAGAAGGTGTACCTTAGATAACTGACAATATACTCCTTCTAATCAATTGACTGGTCACATCAAGCATGAAAAATATAAAATTATTGATAATATACTAATATTTTTTTCTTCGTCTTCCATGGCCTTTAATTTTAATTTTATTATTTCAACATTTTCTTGCATTTATGTTAGTTTAATTTGATTGTCTTTTATTTGATCAAGAATCCATACTTCAATATTTATATTGATATATATATATATATATATATATATATATATATATACACACACACACACACAGAATAATTGTCTGAAAGGTTCATAGGCTAATTATGATAGTCCTATGGAATGTGACCAAATGAAGTTTATTTTTACAATATAGTCTTCCTTGCAGTACACACACTTCTTCCATCAGTGTCGCAGTGTTTGTATCCCATCAACAGCAGATATGAAATATACACTTTTCTACCAAAAACTATGTGAGTCATTGGTATTGCAGAAGCCTAAATCGCATTTTTAACTTCTCACCAATTATTTTTAGGAGTTAAATAATTAATGTAGTTTTCAGAGAATAACACTTCTGTTGAATATATTCTAGTCTTTGAGACAGACTTGAACCAAATCAGACATTTTTTAAAAGAATTCTTTAGCAAACAATGAAGAAATCGGATTAAGTAGTTTTTGTAATTTGATGAACATTGGATACCCAAGAGAAAAGAAGCCAGTGCTGCACACACGGATGCATTCACACATCTTTTGTGTAATGATCTGTATAATGGAGTCTTGAAATAGGACCAGGAATAAACATCTTTTGTCGCAGAGAAACTGAACGTGAAATAAAAACTGAGAATGACAAAGAATTATGCGAACTACACATTTATGTTTATACATCTATTCCCATTAAAGGTGACAATCAGCATTAATTGTCATTTTATGTTTCCACAACTAAGTCAACATGATAAATTTCACACATTTATTTCAAAGGATATCAGTCAGAAGAAGTAAGAATTGTACAAAAAATAAAGAATTATCTCATTAAAAAAAATAGTAATAAACTACACAACACACATTATAAATCCCAAGAATATCATAAAAACTTAATCTTATTTGTATGATTGAATCAAACTTGACATATTGATTTTCAAAGAAATAAGTAAGTTACATATATTATATAATTCTAGTGTTGCAATTTCCATACAGCAGCATTTATAGGACACTAGAATAAAGAATGAACTGCTATAGAGAGATTATTGATCATATTGAAATCTGATCTCTCTGATAAGATAAAGTGAGAGTTCTTTCAAACTGTATCCTTGTCAGTACTTCTGTATGGAACACTTGGACTCTAACACTTGGAGAAAAAGCTAGATGGAAACTACACAAGGATACTGTTTTGAACAAATCTTACACAGATCATCTGGCTCTTCTTGTAAATACATCTGCACAAGCAGAATCACTGAGAAGACTGTAAAAGACATTGGCCTCTATGTGAATACAGATAAAATGGGGGTGTTGTGTTAAAAAAAACAAGATGTATGCATCTCCATACTGGATATTAAGTGTCTCAAATTAGTAAACCAGTTGACATATCTTGGCAGTAATATCTCATCTACAGAAAGCAACGTCAGTATATGTAAAGAAAAGGCTTGGACTGCTATAGACAGATGTTTGATCATATGGAAATCTGATCTCTATGATTAGATAAAATGAGAATTATTCCAATATCAGTGATACTGTATGGCTGCATCACTTGAAATTTATCATACCCTTTAAGAAAAAGCTACATGGGAACTACTCAAGGAAGTTGCAAATTGCTTCAACAGCATTTATAGGTTTAATTTAATTTCATGGTATGTCAACCCTTGGGTTATTTTATGCTGAAGACGTTTTTTTTATTCATTCTTAATGGGTATTCAACATCTTTTTAACTCAATTTTAAAAAACTCAATCTATATTTTTTTAAAACTCAGTTTTTCTTAAACATATTCTCTTAAACTTAATTATTTTTTCTATTTAACCCATAGATGACTCAGGGTGGTAGTACCTATTAGGGTCCCATGTATTGGTTAAATAGAAAAAAATGAGTTTAAAAAATTGAGTTAAAAAAATGTTAATATCCATCAAGCATAAATAGAACAAAACTTCTTCAGCATGAAATAACCCAACAAGAGTTGAAATGCCATAAAATCCAACCAACAAACCTTGGGAAATGTATACATCCAACTATACTCGTTCCAGCTATGGGTAAGTAGTTGGGCACACTGGGCTCTTTAACCTGTCTTGAAGAAAAACTCAAACCTGTTAAACTCCACTAAAATATCAATCTTGTGTTTCATCCTGTCCGTCTGGAATGGTTGGGTTAATACAGTTAGCTAAAAAAAACAAAAAACGATCTGTTTTGATCCAATTTTTCACTTTATATTTATGTGAATTGGGATTTTCTTTTCTTACCAACATTAAATACAAAAAAAGTAATACTTCTGTGCATTGAAGAGGAAATAAGAGTCCGTTTGTCTCATGTTCAAACATAAAAAACGGTTGGAATATATCGGCAGACACAGCAGCAATATTAACAGTCTAAAAGGGCCTAATAATTCATGGTTTATACAGGCATAACATCTCCACTAGTGAACTATCCAAGAAGAAATATAGTCCTGCAATAGAGCTTGAAGCTAGAACTTACACATAACAAGCAGGCATGCCAAGCTATTTTAAAGCTGATAGTATATATATATATATATATATATATATATATATATATGTAAAAATGGAAAAGGAATTGAATCCAACAATATGAGGAAAAATGAGTAAAGAAAAGAAAAGTAAATGGATAAAATGAATTTAATCGATATCACATTAATCGATATCACTTACATGTGTTTCGGTCAGTTTATGTGTGTGAAAATATTTCGCACACATACAAGAATCGACCTTCATCAGAGTGATAAAAATAAATGTTCACTCTGATGAAGGTCGATTCTTGTATGTGTGCGAAATATTTTCACACACATAAACTGACTGAAACACATGTGTAAGTGATATCGATTAATGTGATATCGATTAAATTCATTTTATCCATTTACTTTTCTTTTCTTTACTCATTTTTCCTCATATATATATATACACCAACCCTTCTGCACTGTCAGGATGTGACACAAGGTCAATTTCTTAAGTAGTTCCACAGGTTTAAATTCAATTTTCTTTCTCCTCCACTGGTTACCTAACCATGGTTAAAGAACCCAGTCTCCTTTACTACTTATAGAGAATAGATGGATTCATACCTATCCCAAGGGTATTAGTGCTATGTGAAATGTAAACAGCATTGTCCAGGATTTGAACTCAGGTCAACAATTTTATTTCATAGAACACTTACCATGTATATACTATGTATACATGGTATGCAAATAAAGACATCTCTGAGACACATCAGGCCCATGTTTTCATTAATAGATATGCTTAATTTACAAATAAAAAAGATGAAATCTTATATATAAGAGAAGGATTCAGTATGTCTACCTATTTGTTAATAAAATGACAGTGCACATCATTTTATAAAAGAAAACTGGTTGCGACCAGTAAAGACTAAAAATCCACACCCTATTTTTTTCTGAGAGAAGGTTAAAAAACACCCCTCATTTTCTAGGAGAAAAGTTAAATAAAAATATAATAAGGGTATAAATCAATGATGTATCAAAAGATTAATTTTTAAAAGTTATGAAAAATAAGATAAATTATTTGAGGATAAAGCATAATAAAAAGCAGATAAAAGATAAATAGAAGAAAAAATACAAGCAATAAACTTAAAAACAAGAATAAAAATGATAAAACAAATACACAGCACAATAATCCAGCCAGCACCAGATCCTCTAATAGTGACTGATAAAGTTAAGTAGTTTTAATTATTTTTAATAAACTAAAATGTAAAAATAACATTTTTAAATTTATGAGGGTCAGCTGAAATGTTCATAGGCTGACCAAAATACTCTCTTGTAATGTGACCAAATGAGGTTTATTTTTCAGTGTAAAAAAAATAGTGAATTAGATCACTAATTAGGACTGAGCCTATTCAAATAGTGACCACCCCAAGTGGATTTAAAATGTTTGAATTTATAATTTTCCTTCTGCTAGACTGTTTGCCTAACCAAGGTTAAAGAGCCCCGTCTGCCCTACTATTTCTCCATAGCTGGAGGGAGAGTATTTGGATTCATACATATCCCAAGTATATTAGCGCTATGTGAACTTTAGCTTCTTCGAGGATTTGAACTCTTGTCAAGAATTCCATTTCCATGACTCTAACCATTACACCATTCACCTCCAACTTGTAGTTCTCCTTGTGGTCCATGTACTTCTTCCATATGTGTTGAAGTGCTTATATCCCATTGGTCAAAAAAGTCAGATTTGACGTCATCATATGAACTTTTCAGCCAACCCTCATAGGTGCTTCTAAGAGGCACCAAAATATTTTTCATTGTCTATAAAATGTGCTGCAAACAAGAAAAGTTTGGTAACTACTGCATTGTTATATTAAATATATATATATAAAGAAAATGTGCAAATGTGTATTTCTGGTTTTGCTTTTAGCATGTAAAAGTATTGTCCTATTACTATTTACACTAACAATGCTGAATGATTGTTGTGTATATAAATGAGATAATTTTAGTAGATCCAAAGATGTGGGAAATACAGGTGGTAACCAGATTTACAATTGTCATTGAAAATAGTTTTTTATTTTTTATTTTTGCTAGTAAGTTATCTGTCTACTTGAGAATTAATGATGTGTGTGTGTGTATAATATATATATATATATATATATGTGTGTGTGTGAGTGTGTATGTATGTATTGAGCAAGTATAATTATGCATACAAAATAAATACATGAATCCACTCACATATGTACAGACACTTAGTCTCTTCAATACAAGTTTTTGATGCTATATTTTTGAAAAAGATATCTCACTCCAAACCAGAAGAAATCAATATCCAATGGTGAGTCAATGATTATCAGCACATTCGGTATTGTATTAAAACAACAATACAGTACAGAAAATATAATAAATTTGTGGATAATTATTGTGAGAGGGTCATATGTTAACATACTAAACTGTATCAATCATGGTTATCTATTTTGGTTGGATCTGTGTGTGCATTCACTCTAATGTCTTTGGGAATTAATCTATTTCATCCCCATCCCTGCTATAAGTAGTTGGAAAATTGGATTTTCTATCCATTGTGGTGGGCAATCAGTCTAGGAGGAGAACTTTGAATTCAAAACTCTCGAGAAAGCAACAGAAAACCACTTCACTCTAGAAGCACTACAATACTCATCATCACAGTGGAATTCCAACTATTGTTAAGTTGGCAGACAAGGCAGCAAGCCATAACTCAATACAGTTACTGCATTGCTGCAAGCATAATGCGGAATGGTGGATTATTTATCTAGCACCATAACCACACTGAGACCAGCAGTCAATCAGGACTCAAGGAATGGAATCACCAACATGCAAGTATTGAATATTCCTAAGTGTTGTAAATACCAATTGCTTCATGTACAAATTCAGTTGTGTTTTGTTAGTCATAGTTTTTCTATTCAACAGTGCACTAACTTACTGACTTCACTATAACAAGATTCACTATTGCTTCCAAGAACAGATCATAATAAACACTTTATTGATAAGGGAGCTGTGAAGAATCATGACTGCTAATCATGGGACACAGCTCATTTTATTCCTCTTATTCTTCTTAGAACATTATTTTCTGATATTAATTTATAAAACATAAAATTATTAACATAAATATTGGCTAAGTTCATGATTATTCTGATGAGTGTTTGGACCATATGGAAGACTATATTTAAAAATTAAATCTCTTTTAGTCAAATTGTTATATAATTATAGGTAGTAGCAGTAGCAGTAATAGTAGTTAGCTGTCCGGTGACAACACATTGCAAATCTTTTTTCTCTATTTGATTCAATCTCTGGTTGCATCTTGCCAACTTCCGATGAGGATGTTCAAGTCCTCCAGTTTTCTCTGGATGTTCGCTCAGAGCAGCAATGTTGATATTTTATTTTCAGAGCTCTTTGGATATTATGTTGCTCCTTCTCTCTGGTTTATTTGTGTTGAGTCTGTTGAGTATTATCTGGATATTCCACGATGCAAGTTTGAGATCTTTTGTAATTATAATTGTAAAAGTTAGCCTATTAATTATGTACAGAAATGGTAGCATATATTCAAGTCATTTAAGATAAGAATAGAGCATTATCTGTGTATAACCAGTGTTAAGCTCTTTGATATTCATTAATGCTTCCAGAGATACACTTATACTGAATATGCAGTATGGAAAGATAACAACGAGCTCACAGGAACAATAAACATATGGGTATTTGATATACAGCTATATGCAATTTCCCAATCATAGCTGTTATTATAAGAAAATAATTCTATTTACATTTATCTAAAGACTAGAAGTGACTATCCAGCATTGACTGGGTAGAGGGTGAGGAGAAAAAAACTCTGGTGTATTGATTTGTTTACTTTTGAAATTTACAAATGCTGGAAATTCTTCAGTAGAATTTCTATTTCAATTTTTAAATATCTTTGAATATAAATCAAATCTTTATATTTTTTGTGCAAAAAGCAGGAACCAGGGATATTTAATGTATATGTGTATTTACTTTGTCGTTTTATTTTCAGAGTTCCATTCAAACATACATATATACACACCAACTGCCCTTTATATATGTATAGATAAGTGTTTTGCTGCTGAATTATACAAGACCAAAGTGAATGTAAAAGACCTAGAAAAAAATACCTTGAGAAAATTGAAATAATCTAGAAGTCTCTAATACAAGCCATTGTCTAAATTAAGAAAGAAAGGGCACTAGCTTTAAGCCTCCAAATTTCAACAACACATATATAAGAATGATGTGTTATCAGTATATAACTGACACTAGGTCCTCATAATGCATTAGTGTATCTATGGAATCACTAACACTGAACAATAAGCAAGTCAATACCAACTCGTACGAACAATAAAAATATGGGTGTTTAATATATATGCAAGGCCATAATAACAAAATATATAAAAGTAAATTGTACATAATGTTTCAAGAACTACCAAAATATGTTTGTTAGTACAAAGGGTAATGCAAAGGATTATCTGACTTATGTTTGAAGGGTCTTCATTGCTGCCATGTGACAATAGAATTTTTCTTACGAGAGAGAGAGAGAGAGAGAGAGAGAGAGAGAGATTAGAAGAGGTGTTCACTTCACCAAAGTCTTGACCTAAAAGAGAGTTGAGAATAGGGATCTCATTTCTCACATGACCAACAGACACAAGATGTAGGAAAGTATGTTTCCAGGAATCTCAGAAGACACACCTCCAAACCTAGAAAAGATAATTCCTTGCTACCCCACAGCAAAATATTTTCAACACCTATTAGAAAGTGAAACATATTGCTTGATTAATGAATCTGATAGGTGTTATGCAGATGTAACCAACTTAAATATGCAAACTTCTATCTGATTTTACAATTTGTATACAGCTGATACCTTTTAAAAAGCGCTTAAAAAAAACAAAAATTAAAGTAATACACCTAATGAAAATTGAAATTTGGCAAATTTTATGCATTAGTAAAAAAAAAAATAAAAAAATAATAGTAAGTTGGGCTGAAGAAGCAGAATTTATCTTGCAGGTATTGTAACAATTTAATCTTTATGGGTTTTCACTTAAATCGTTCTGCAATTGAAAAATTCTAAGTCGGTGATTTCCATACAAATTAGATAGCCAGGGGACATAACTCTAGCTTTATTTTTAGCATTATTCTGTTTTAATTTCTTTTTATATTTTTGTTATTTTTTAAATTCATTTTTTTTTAATAAATCCCAAGATTTTATTGTGAGATTAGAGCTTAAGTAAATTCTTATTCTGAGCATGTACACCTCCTTTGAGAAATCCCTCCAAATTAGCATTATAATTCTCTGTTGATTTGGCTTTTTTTATTATCATCATTATTATTATTTAGTATTTTTCTTCATTTAAATGATAAAAATGTGCAATTACTAACAAAATTAATGCATCTGTTTTCTTCTTTTTCTTAAGAAAAAAAAAAAATTTTCTTAATGAACCAGAAATATAATTTGCTATCATTAATTTCCTGCTAATTGGAAACATTTTTAAAAATTTCTTTTTCAGACCTGGATCTTTTTAATTTTCTTATTTCAATCATTCCCCAAATGTTATCTAATAATAATTTATATAATATGAATTATTTTGGGATTGTATCACTTATCATTATATTATTTTTCTATTTGTTTCATTGTCTGATTTTAATTCCTATTTACAATCAGATTGCATAATTTTAAAACATAAAAAAACAATCATTTACAAAGGACACATAGAATAAATATGTGTTTGTAGGGAGAAAACTATATTTGGTGTGTGGGGATTAAAATAAAATAAAAAATAAAAATCTCCCAGGATCCCTCAGACAGGAAGCACCCTCTGGGCATATGCAGAAAAAGCCCCATTCTATTGGTGAGTCCAACTCAAGCCTTGACTGGGAACACATGTTATTGACTGACTCAGGAGAAAATCTCCTCTCCAAGAAATAACTATGAACCTTGGAATAAAGTCTGAATCCTAAGAATCTTTTACCTTAGTCTCTTCTTTTTCCTTCCTTTAATTACTGACAACCCACAAGAAGAAAGAAAACACATATAATTAGGTTTAAGAAAGCAACAAACAGCAACCAATAAACATGCACCAAAAACGACCCGGCCCTGTCAGGTGGGGCTTTATATACCTGCACCTCCCCACCTAATGAGTACCTGTCTGCCATGGGTAGCAACCTCGTGGATGAGGTCCATGACATGCAACACTCCACTTTAGCCTTTACTTAGGCTAGACAGGCAGTTGAAAGGACCTCCTTCAATCAATCAGCTACTCACATCAATCCCTAGCACCTATATAATTGTCTTGACCCTATTGCTCTTATGGCAACCTCCCCCCACAACAACAACTGTGATCATATATGTGCTAGAAGGCAGTGGCTGGGGGCTTAGTGTCCTAGGTATGATGCTAAACTGCATCTAATGGTGAAGTTCCAATTTGGAACCTTGGGAAGTGTAGGGTGCCCCTTCATTGCCATTACTCCCAGGTCCACCCTTACCCGGAGTGGCAGTACCTGTTAGGGTTCTATCTATGGGTTTAATAGTTCAAAAACTGATTCCACAAAAAATGTGTTTAAAAAAATTGAGATTGATAAAATAAAAGGGTTGACATGCAGGAAAATCAAACCAATCAACAATAAAAAAAAAAACAATTGTTTACAAAGACACATAGAATAAATATAATGTGTTATATAATATTTCTCTGAAATTTTGAGATGAGGCTTGATAATTTTTATTATTTGGCTCCCGTGTCCAACAAGTAGTACCTGAAGAAGGCCGGAGAGCACATCGGCTGAAACGTACATATAACAATAAAGATGAGGACAATAGTTTGAATAATCCAAATGTGTTAAAAGTTTGAAGGAAGAAAACTGTACTAAGTATATTGTAACTATCTTCTGAGATGATATTTTTATCTTAATTTTTTTTATGAGTTTGTGTTTTAGCAGATATATTCCTTTAAATTAATGTAAATAATTTTTCAAATCATCTGTACAATGCATATAAGACTGCTTTAAACACTTTCACTCACTGGATGGAAGGATTTTTAAAAAAATATATTCCCTTTTTTTTATAAATCATAAAAATCATCCATTGCTAACTGATTTTTTTTTTTTTTTTCAAAATGGCTTCTGTTGTTTGCTAAACAAGAATCAAACTTTTTTCATCTTGCTTCACTAACTGATTTTAATCAATTCTCACATACAAAATGCAATATTGTCTAAAGAAGCTTTAAAAAGTTGTTTTTGTTTTAACTTTTTACATTTCTTTTAATCCCTGATGTAAGATAGGAAACTTAATATTTCCCTATAATAAAATACAATTTGTTGCTTAAGATTTTGTGATTCTAGAAAGATTTCAAAACAAATTAAAACAACTGATCCCTGAATTTACTTTAAACTTTGTTTCTTTGGGAGCACATTTAATCAAAAAAAGAGTTCAAAATAAGTAGATGTTCACAAGTTAAAAACAAAAAAAATGTTTATTCTTATTTTTCTTTCACCTCAAACCATCACTTAACTAGAAAATAGTGCTAGTAAAATCCTACATTTCATGTAAAAAGTATAAACACACTCACAGATATTTATATTCATGCTGATAAATTCACACATTCTGTTTGTTTTTTTCTGTCTCAGATGATATTTTGTCAACTGTAGAAATTGCTGGGTCACAGCTTAAACATAAATTCAACTAACACAAGAAATCAAAGGGATGTGAAAGTTACTAATAATAATAATAATAATAATAATAACTAGCAGGACCTGTGGATATACCACAGTATGATAATGTAGTGTCTAATAAGCTGGACTGCCACATTGTATATATCTACCATCCCTTCTGCATGAATAAGAAATGGACATGGCAAATCGAGTTCAAATCCTGGACAAGGCAGTTTGCATTTCAAATAGATTTAATACCATTGGGAAAGGTATGCATCCAACTCTTCTCCTTCCAACTATGGGTAAATAGTAATTATTTTCCTGACCTCCCACCAGACAAATTGATACATGGTCTTTTTAAGATGGGAAGCCAAGTACAAACCGAAGCTCATGCAGTGGCCAGTGCCTGAAACTCTTTGGCATTCCCTTTTTGAGACACCTCAGTCACCGGGCAATAAATCTGTCCCTGCCGGAGTTGTAGTAACTGTTAGGGTCCTATCTATGGGTTAAATAGAAAAGCATGAGTTAAAAAAAAAAGTCTTCAGCATAAATTGACCCAATGGGTTAACATGCTGTAAAACCCAACCTATCCCTTCCCCTTTTAGATGAGGGAACACAGTCCCCTGGTATCACAAGATGAATTCTGTATCTTACCAGTCCAGAATCTAAAGCCCCTGGACACTATGGGTAAATAGTATGGCAGACTGGGATCTTTTAACTTGATTAGACAACTGGTCAAGAAGGAAAACTCTAAATTCAAACCTGTTAAATTTCAGTTAAAAATTGACTTTGTGTCACATCTTATTATAATGGAGATTGTGTGTTTTTCTGTCTGTAACCGAAACTATATTCCTACTCAAGTCACAATTCTCTTAGTTATTGACATCACATTCTCCATGATTTTATTTTTATCTAAACCTCAATTATTAATAAAATTGTCTTACATTATTAATACTATTAACTATGTCTACATACTGACAACATGCAATTATATTTATATATACAACAAAATAGTGGTTTACAGTGTGAACGGAAGGCTAATTTGCATATTAATATTAAAAAATCGAATTTTAAAATATATGCTTAGTATTATTGATTTCTAACTGTTTGGTTTTATTTTAATGAATATAAGCAAAAATCTCTTCAATGAATCTTAAATGAAATCCATTAACAAGATAAAATAACTGTCATTTTATTCTTTACTTCTTCTTATAACTAAATAAAAATTAGAAAAAATAACAATGAAAGACGAGAGTGATGGAAGAGTAAGTTTCAGTTGTTCCATTTTTTATTATACTCCCTCTGTTTCAAATCTTTTATTATACTCCCTCTGTTTCAAATCTTTTTATCTGTATTCTTATTTAGTTTCATTAGCCTTTCTAATTTAATACAATATTTTATTACATTAAAAGTTAAATACTTGCACCCGGAGGGTGCATATATTTGCTAGTTTTACTAATGCAGAGTAGTTGGTAAATGCATATATATCATTAAATGCCTAACAATTTCATCCCAAATGAGGGAAAGACATTTAGAAACTTAAATGTTGTTTTACTGACAAATACAGATAAGATTATAGAAGATGTGATAAATGAGAAAGTTTTAACAATAATAGAAAGTACATTGAAAATGTTACTAAGAATTAGAAAGAGACAGTGGAAATTTTGTGGACAAGAGAAGCCATTGAAAGTCTCCTACTTGACAAATCAGAGCAATTGGATGGAAGAACAAGTAGATGAAAGTAGAAGAAAAGCTGTAAAGGTACAACTATTGTGAAAATGACTAAACGACAATGTAGAGAGCATTGAACACCCATGCCCTGAAGAGATATGGCACACACAGACAGAAAGAGAGAATTTATTATGACAAGCAGGACCTGTGGACATTCCTATGACTATGATAATTCAATTATTACAACATTCAATATGTCTACTTTGAAGCTATTGCCAAATAGTTCAATATGTAAAAAGTATAAATATCCTCAAGATATTCAGTTCATTGAACTCCCATGCCCTGAAGAGACATGGCACACACACACACACACACACACACACACACAGAGGAAGGGATAATTTATTATTATGATACTTGTTGTTGGTATCCGTCAGAGAGGGAGTCTATCCCCTTTTCATTCCGCCCTGTTGGCTGTTGTTAGAATGCATCGACTGCACCTGCTAAGATTCCCCAATGGGACCACCTGTTGGCCATGGGTGGCAACCTGTGATGCTTAAAGATGGAGTCATGGTGGATGAGCAGTCAATGACATGCAACACTCCACTTAGACGCTTACTTAGGCTAGACGGGCGATCGGAGAGGCCCCCTCCGATCAATCGGCTGGTCACGTCAAGCCCTAGCACCTATATAATTGCCCCAACCCTATTGCCCTTATGGCAAGCCCCAACCCCTTTTTATCATATGGGTGCTAGAAGGCGGTGGCTGCAGGTCTACGTGTCCTGAGAATGACGTTAAACTCTATCTGATGGTGAGGTTCCAGTTTTGGAGGTTTGGGGAATGTGGAGCACCCTTTCATCACCATTGCTCCCTGGTCCACTCTGACCCGGAGTGGTAGTACCTGTTAGGGTCCCATCTATGGGTTAAATAGAAAACATGAGTTTATAAACAAAATTGTATTATCCATTAAAAATGAAATTATTTCAAAACTTTGTCAACATTAAACATTTTTTTACCAATAGAAGTATTCAGCATAAAATAACCCAAGGGGTTGACATGCTGTAAAACCAAACCAACCAAACCCCTTTTCATTGAATATTCTTTTTAAAACGAAGATAAATTAACATGAATACTCTTAATCCTTTCTAGCCATGCTTGCAGCCCCATGTTAAGACAGTAGTTGTCATTTTTGCTATGCATTGCTGGTTATTAGATTATTTTTTGTGTGTGTGTGTATTTATATAGTAAAGTAAATAAAGTTAATGGACTGGACTATTGTCTGCATCAGCCAGGCAGTAAGGTATATCTCGTTTTCAATAGTGCTAGACCAGGGAGATTGTTTTTGCAAATGAGGTGGTGCACTTCACCTGTTATAGCACATAGATCCATGCTGTGCTACCCAAGCAGTGAGTTGGTGAGGACAAATTATCAGACTGAGAAACGACTATTTGTGTGAATTTTTGTGATAAGGATTGATAATTTGGATTATTCAGACTATTGTCCTCATCTTTATTGTCATATACAACCCCTGAAGAAGAACGGAGGGTACATCGACCAAAACGTTGTGTATATAACAATAATGATGAGTACAATAGTCTGAATAATCCAAACAAGACTGTTATATATTCTCTCTCTCACTTTCTTTATTCTTATTTTTGAAAAAAAAGAAGTTTATTTGATCACTTATAAAAATTTTAAAAATCTAAAAAAATTTGGCTTGACTTGGAATGATTGTGCAACATTGAAATATACTCGAGTAAGTAATGTTTACTTGGACAATGGAATCTGGAAAAAGAAAAGAAAACTAAGAATGAAAGAGAATGCAGTCAATAAAACAAAGGTTATAGAATATCAGAATATATAATTTTCATCTGAGGTGGAGTGCTCCACCTACCATGAGTTAAACACTTAACTGCACAGATCCAAGCTGTGAAATTCATGCACTGAGTTAGTGAGGGCAAATTATCAAACCCAGACAAGACTTGTATATTATCTTTTTTTTCTTTTTTTTTTTTTTTTTTTTTAATTTTATACAAATTTTTAAAAATCTGTTAAAAAAATTGGCTTTACTTGGAATGATTGTGCACACAACATTGAAATATACTGGAGTAAGTAATGTTTACTTGGACAAGGGAATCTGGAAAAAGAAAAGAAAGCTAAGAATGAAAGAGAATACAATCAATAAACCAAAGTTTATAGGATATCAGAATATATAATTGAGCAATGTGTGGAAATTGAATATTCTTCATAGTTTGGAATATGAATACAAATTAGTGTTAAATTTAAACTGCAAGAAAATAGCTAATTGAATATTCTCTCTCTGTTGATTCTTATTCAACGTTACAATCATTCCCAAAATTTAATATGAATGTATAAAATGACATATTAACTCAATAAAGATAGAAAATTGATCTTAATGCTTTTAATCATGCTACAATTTTAATTTGTTTGTCAGGAAGTGAATCAAAATACCTTGCATGCATTTCTTTTTTTTTTTTCTAAATTAACCAAGATACAATAGACAATAAAAAGCAGTCTGTGGTTACACCTGTTTTAAAGAAGCTGAATACCAGTGAAAAATATCTGGGTTATATTATTGTCTTCTCTTGCAACTCTCTATACCTCAAAGAAATATAAAATATATCTTTTCACTTAAGGCAAGTCTATTCCCTGTGGATGAATAAAATGTCTACTATTTCGTAAAATGAAGTGATAAACTATGATTACATTTGGCACTTAGATTTTATGTGTGAAGCAAAAATTGATATAATGGTTATAAACAACGAATGGTTCACTATCATAACTTTTCACTCTCAAAATTTTCTTTTTCCCTTTTAATAGTGTATCATTTTTGTCAATAAAATGCTCTAATGTCGTATTTGAATCACAATATTTGGTCTGATTTTTGAAATTAAGGTAACAGTTCATAGGAAATGAAACTGAAAAATCTCAATAATAAATTAGGTATACAAGATAGATAATACCTAACAATACCTTTATAGGAAACAAACAAGTTTATTTGAATTTATTAGAATAATGATGTTTATTACTAAGAAAATGAATAGCAATATTTAGTCATCACACGAGTAGGATCTGACACAAAGTCAATTTCTTAAGCAGAGTTTAGCAGGTTTGAATTCAGTTTTCTTTCTCCTAGACTGGTTGCCTTACCAAGGTTAAAGAGCCTAGTCTGCTCTAATATTTACCCATAGCTGGAGGGAGAGCAGTGGGATTCATACCTTTCCCAAGGGTGTTACCATTATGGAAATGCAAACAGCATCGTCCAGGATTTGAACTCGGGTCAACAAGTCCATATCCTACAACTCTAACCATTACACCACACACCTCTAAAAATGTGTATAGCTGGTTTTATTTTCTAAGTTATTTTGAAGTTTAGTCATCCTATAGTTTTCTGCTTTGCCTAAAACATTGGCTTATTGATGCAGTATCACTCATTTTTTTTCTTGAAAGTTTAGAAATTTAAATTCTGTTTGATTAGTTATGTCTTGCAGTAACATAGAATTTTTTTATTGTTAAAGACTACTTCTCTTATTGATTTTAACACAAGAAGCAAATCCTTCTAAATAAAATAAGATGCAATGGAATGAAAACCTTTTGTTGTCAACAAATAGCAGTAGGGAACAAAATGTTTTCATTCATGTGATATCAAAGAAAAAGCCTCAAGCATCACGTTGGTTGAAGTTAAAATATTTTGAACCTGCAGTATAAAGTTGCACATACTGTGCTTGTTTGCGCATGTATATATTTTTAAAAATCTTTCATTTTATCACTGATTCAATTTTAATATAGGTCAGGTAAGGTATAATTCACTGCTACTTGTACCACATAACTCAGTAAAAACTTGTCTCATGTTATATGGAGCAAGAAGTCTGTGGCTGTAAGTTAACCAATAGTTTATTAATATGCATGAAGTTAATGAACATTATTACTATGAATATATTAATACACATGAAATCTATTTATTTAGTTTTAGTTTAAATCCTGGACGAAGCCACAGTTCACATAGCGCTAATATCCTTGGAAAGGTATGAATCCAACTATTCTTCCTCCAGCTATGGGTAAATAGTAGGGCAGACTGGGCTCTAAACTTGGTTAGGCAACCAGTCTAGCAGAAGGAAAACTCTGAATTCAAACCTCTTAAATCTCCACTTGGTGTGGTCACTACTAGAATAGGCTCAGGCCTGCTTAGTGATCAATTTCAATTTCTGATTGTTAACAAACTGCTCCCATGGTTTTGGAGATAGACCCCATAACCATATATATAATATTACCAGGGTACTTGGATAATTATATTTCATTTTTATAAAAAGGTTTCTGGCACAAACCCCCCACTGAAAAATTTTCTCAATTTATATGAAATTTAAACAGTATGTAAATGACAAGATATGATAACTATTCACAAAATTTCAACAACTTTCAATGATATTAAAACACTTTTTTTTCTAAGTATCCTTCAAGAAAATTTCTATCATGGCGAGGGTAGAGGAGTTTTTCAAATTAAAGTGATAGTGCATATCTATTTATGGTAAAAAAATTTTTTTTTCTTACCAAATCTCCCTAAATGTTTTCTTTATCTGTGCTTCGTTTTTATGCAAGTTTAGAACAAGTATTTAATGTTGTTTTGGTTGTTGGTTTTACAGCATGCCGGCATTTTCTGGGTTACTGAAGGGAAAATTTTAGAACTTAAGTACTGGAACCTCTGTTACGTGGTTTTGCTATTAAACATAAATGAACAAAAAAATTAGCTCTTTTATAGCAGAATTTTGCAAATTTAGACATTCTATCTATGACAAAACATCACTTGAATTATAGCAACACAATCTATTAATTAATTAGCTTAAAACCTCCTCATAATGTGGCAATTAAGCAAGTCATATATATATATAAGTATATAATAAATGGAATAAATCTGACAGTATGATGTATAGAAATGAAAAAAAAACAAATATCAAACATTATGCAAACAGATATGTTTCAACCTGTATAATTCAATTGAAATCATTTTAAATTTTCAACAATATATGTGTTCTGATGAAGACCAGTGTTTATAAAGTGTCTTTTACAATTGTCTTCATTAATTTTTAAAATGATTTCAATTGAATTATAAAGGTCGAAACAAATCTCTGTTAGCTTAATATTTAATATTTGCTTTTTTTCATTTCCATGCATTTAGTATATATAAAAGAATATTTGCGTTACACACAATAAACACCCAACAACCATTGCTGAGGATATTACCAAGTATCCTTCCAGTGCCCTTAGTGATATCGTGGAAGAAAATACTCAGCACCGTAAATATACAAACAGTTTCTAATTCATATATTTATTTTTTGGAGGCACATAATGTAATGGATAAAGTCACAGGAATTGGACTTGTTGACCCGAGTTCAAATCCTGGATGAGGCTGATTGAATTTCACATAGTTCTAAAACCCTTGGAAAAGGTATGAATCCAACTACTCTCCCTCTAGGTGTAGGTAAATAATAGGGCAGACTGGGCCCTTTAACCTTGGCTAGGTAACCAGTCTAGGAGAAGGAAAACTCTGAATTCAAACCTATTAAACTCCACTTAAGAAATTGAACTTGTGCTACATCCTACTTGTTCAGAGTGGGTGGTAAATATATATATATTTATTTTTTTCATTGTTTCATTCAGTATTTTCTTATTATCTATTTCATTTCCAATAAGTTTTCTAATGATTAACTCATTCTCATTCATTAATATATGATAATTTTTTCATTTGATTTCAGAGTTAGAAAGTAAGTAAATTATTTTGCAATGTTTCTTCTAAGAAAATAAATATAGACTAATTATGTAGAATAAGTATTTTGTTTTTTGGCTTCAAGATGAATTTGATAGAAGAGTTTTCTGGGGTTTTTTTTGTCTCCAAGATAGATTTCTTTTCAAAATACTTTTGATTACATCAAGATGAAGAAATTGTCTCAAGGCAATTTGTGGTTTGATTTTGATGTTTGCTTTTTTTTTCATATATTCACATAGGAATATTTGTTCTGTTCTTAATACTTTTTCATAAGTTTGTGAAGGATATGACATGAGAAAAGAGTATAGAAAAACAAGATTTTGTTTGGTTTATTTTATGTCATATTTGTAGAAATTTGTAGAGTGATTAGCATCCAACTGTGTTGTGAGTTGGTGTTGGTTTGAACAACAGCAACTAAGTACTACTGGTGCCCAAAAAATCTGGTATTTATGGAACTCAAGAATTGTCCGTTCATGTATTTGGGTGATTCCATTCCTTTTATTCTTGTTTATTCTACAATATTAACCCTTTTTGGGTCATTTAATGCTCAAACAAATCATTTTGATAAAAGTTTCAATGTTTCAATATCTTTAAATTGGTATTGTTTAATAACACTGTGGGTTATTTAATACCAAAAACTATTAGAGTTGTGAGATAAAAGTTGATACTCAAGTTTCCTTTAGAGGTGTAATTTTTGTAAATATTTTGTGGATTTATTTTATATCTGATTCATAATTTTCAGTTCATTTTTATTTCACTCAAAAAGGATAAAATGTCATCCATGTTGGTATTCTCAAACAAATCCCTCGTATTATTTGCATTGACATATTTCTTTTTGATTGGAGTGAAAAGTCCACACTCCATGAAGAAATTAGAAACGCAAAGAGTAAGTAATAACAGCATGAGTGAATATGATGTACAAGAAGGGTTAAAAAAAAGATTTAGAACTTGAAAGAATGGTCAAAAAGAACCCCATGGCCTTGTGGCTAACATGCTTGACTGTGACATTGTAATAGGTGAGTTTGAACTCCAATCATACTATTACATTTACTTTCAGATTAATATCATTGGGAAAGGTATGAACCTCTCATTCATCCACATATAGGTTAAACAACAGTACTAAGTAAAGTCGTCGAGGTGGCCTAAAGTCGGTATCATCCAGACAATGAGGGATTCTATCCCCTTTTCACTAGCACTAGACCAAGGAGTTTGTGTTAGGAGTCTGAGGTGTAGCTCCAAACCTAACGTCAGCTCCTCACTTTACCGCACAGATCCCTATGCTACTCATATGCTGAGTTGGTGATGGCCAGTATGGAACCCAGAACCTTGTGGTTCCACTACTATTCTATAAAAATGGCTTTGGCATTATGAGGACAAAATTATCAAAAGTTTTTTTTTTCAACTTGAGAATTTGAAATGAATAATGAATTTCTGAGAAAATGAATAACATATCAGTGGAGGAAAAAGTGAAAAAAAAAAGGGAAACAAATGAATAATGGACAAGAAAAATAAATGAAGGGACATTTTTGGATTAAAAAAATTTTTTGCCAGTAAAAATGTTTTTATTTGTATTTACCACGTATCCCACGTAGGTTTGGCTCATGGGAGGCGGGTGCAAAAAATATGTTGATCCCATCGGCATTCCCCCTCAAGGGAGCAGGATTTGTTTGGGGGGATGGCCCCCTGGGATCAATGCTGTTAATTCTATCAACAGTCCAGGGCTAAAGCCACTGGACCTCCGCCCAAAGAATGAATGAATGAATGAATAAGAACATAAAACCATTGAGGGAATAAATGAGTTAAGATGAAATAATCAAAATCAGAGATCAAGAGTTGTTAAAGCGTTAGAAGAAGTCTATGTATGTATTTTACCCAACACTTTTACCACTAGAGGATGTGACACAAGGACAATTTTTAAAGAGTAAAGTTGGTTTTGAATTCAGTTTTTCCTTCTCCTAGGCTGTTTGCCTTATCAAAGCTAAAGAACCCAGTCTACCCTACTATTTTCCTGTAGATGAGAAGAAAAGAGGTAGATTAATGCCTTTCCAAAGGAGATTAGTGCAAAGTGAAATACAAACAGCCTCTACCAGAATTTGCAATATCTGCTTCCTAAGTCAAAGTATGAAAAAGGAAAAATTATGAAATCAGAAAAGAAATACAAATAGAATGGGGTGAACTTTTAAAAAATGAGACATTAAATGGAAAAAGATTTAATGAAAGTTAGAATAAAAATTATGTGATAAAAACTGATGAAAAAAAAAAATCTGTCATTGATGATGTGTGATTGACTATCAATAGGAGATTAATATTAGAATGAATAAAAAGTTTGGTGATTACATAGATTAATTAGTGGGTTTGGTTACATAAATAAGCATTTACTAAGTTTATCTCTAAGTTTGGGATGTGACTCGTGAATAATGGAATCAGCAAGCTGAATTCAAATTCAGTTTATTTGGTCTAGTTTCTTTGTTGAATGGTATATAATCCTTCCTCAGTTAGTTAATGCCAACAACATCCTTGTAGAAGAACAGTACTAGTACTATTTAACCTATAACTGAAGGGGTTCATATCTTTCCCATGTGTATTTAACCAAAAGTGAATGTAATAGTGCAACAAGTTCAAACTCAATTACTAGGATGTTGCAGTCCAGTATGGTATGGGGACTCCCCCGAGGCTGTGAGTATCCACTTTAAACTAATGCCAGGGTAAAATAGTAGGGCAGTATAAGGTATACAGTAAGAGTCAATCTCTCTATTCAATAGCAATGAATCTGCAAGACTAATTTGCTAACCATTACACCCTAATGCAATGCCCTGAGGAATCGAAGTATAAATATTTGATTTGCCATATAAAGTAAAGCATTTATATAGTAAGTAAAAAAAGTAAAGTCGACGGGGCGGCCTAAAGTCAGTATCAGCCAATCAGCAAGGGAGTCTATCCCCTTTTCAATAGTGCTAGACCAAGGAGATTATTTTAGCATCTGAGGTGGGGCGCCACACCTACCATCAGCTCCTTACTTTACCGCACAGATCCCTGTGCTACTCATACACTGAGTTGGCGAGGACCGGTATCAAACTAGGAACCTTGTGGTTTCTAGCCAAACGCTCTACTGACTGAGCTAACCCGGCCCATAGGGATGATAAAATAACTGAAGAATGGAAAATTAATTAGATGGGTGAGTGTGAGTATATATCATCAAAACAAATTCAGATAAGATAGAAAAGGGGAAATTATGAATGTGAAAAAAATATTAATATTGGATATTAAAATCCAAATAATAAACCTTGGTAGTGTTAAGAAATATGGAGGTGCTTTTTGTGTAATGGTTATTGTTGAAGGAAAGGAACATGGTGAAAATGGAGTTGAATTCCTGAATAATATGCATTGCATTTCACATAATGTTGGAAAGATATGAATCCAATTATTCTCTGTGTCCTGTTAAACTGCATATAATGGTGAGGTTCCAATTTTGGAGTTCTGGGAAGTATGGAGTACCCCTTTATCACCATTACTCCAACAGGAGTGGTGATACCTGTCAGGGTTAAATAGAAAAAATTAGTTAAAAAAAATTGAGATTGTAAAAAAATATTGAATACCCATTAAGAATGAATAGAACAAAACATATTCAGCATAAAATAACCCAACAAGGGTTGACATGCCATAAAATCCAACCAACCAACCATTCTCTCTCCAGCTATAGGAAAATATTAGGGCAGACATGGTTCTCTAAACTTGGTATGGCAACTGGTCTAGGAGAAGGTAAAATCTGAATGCAAACCTGTTAAACTCTGCTTAAGATAGTGACATTGTGTCACATCCTGCACTTGAGGAGGGGTTAGTAAATACATAGTAGTGTTAAGAAAGATAGTTTAAGAGAGAGCAATATTTTTGTATATATTTCTTAGATCAGGAATTATCATACACTGATGTACTCAGACTAGTAACCCCATCTTGTTATTCTAATACTTGTGTTCCTAAATTGTATAACCATTATCATCTTGCAACACCCTCTGGTTGAAAATGAAACCGTCCAAAAGAGTGTTGTCACCTCAGCTAAATAATGGACCATTCAGTTTTTATTATAAAGAAAGGTAAGAAAAAGGACATGCTACACAGAAAGAATGTAAGAAAGAAAGAAAGAAATAGTTGGGGAAATATATAGAGGGAATGGGCACACTGAAGCGATAACACTAATGTGTTTCAATCAAACATAATGAAAAGAAGGAAAGAAAAAAAAGAGTGTGAGAGTTAAATCAAAATTATTATACTTTTCACATATTGAACTATTTTTTAATAGCTCTTAAGTAAACCAAACATTTTAATAATTAAATTATCATCAAGCTGTGGTATATCCACTATTCCCGCTAGTATTATGACATTGTAACCTCAAGACTTTTTCAGGTGTCAATAAACTTCTAAGAATTTCAAACTGAACCTTTTAATCCACTGGGGTAGATTTTCTCATTCCACTCTCAATGCTTGGAGGATATCTTGTATTAATTCAATAGAACAATGGCTTAGTAGATATAAGCCTTTGTTAAAGTGTGTATTCTAGATACCTGGAGGTCATGAGTTCAATCCCAGGGTCAGATAATACAGAAAGTCATTTAATCTGGTTCAAAGGAAGAGACAGATAAGCAACATCCCAAGGACAAATAAATAAGGAAGAATTAACTGATACAAGATATTTTCAACTAATGCATAGCAGAATGGGTACAATCTACCCTAAGGGTTTGAATAAAGTTTTAATTCAAAATTCCCAAAAGTTTGCCAATTATGGCAGATACCTGAGGAAGATTGGACAGTAAAAAGTTAACTATAACAATGAAAATGGGGATACTAGTCTGAGCACATTAGTGTATAATATAAAAATAAATAAGTCCCCTATTCAGCTGAAAGAAATACTGCATTGAGAATAAGAAAAGCAAAGAAAACTTTCAAAATCAGATGGCATAACGAAAAAATAATGTTACCTTGACTTATAAGTTTAATTCGTTTTCCTTTTTACTCAATTTACTCGAATATCAAATCAATTTTCCCAGTTAGAATAAGCTGAAATAATATTAATACATACCAGTCCCACTGCCCATAAACATCCTAATTTTTGTTAATTTTTTTTATATAAGAAAAATGACAGTGTATTGTATAAAAACATAATAAAATATAATGTAATAAATTGTGCTGCAATATGTTTTCATGTACATTTTGTTATTAATAGTATTTTTCTTTGGTGTAATAAATTTAGAATATTAAATGATTTTAGTTAAATTATTAACATAAATGTATCTGAAGCTTCTTCAAATTTTAACTCTCAACAAAAAGCAAAATATCAACCATGTGACAACTCGTAAGTCAGAAACCTCATAAGTCAAGGTTCCACTGTATTTTTAAATATTCATTAAAAAAAAAAATAAATAAAAATAGACAAAATATTTGATAAATATAAAAAGATAATTCAATTTGTCATCAGTTTGCCAATATTATTCATAAAAAAAGGAAACTTATAAGATAAGCCTACGTCTTAAATTGGGTGCATACAAAAATTAAATTGAATAAAACATTCAAATGGTGGAAAATGAAATCTTTAAAAAAAATCATATTTCATGTCTTTGGTTCTTTTTTTTATTTGCAATCTTCAAGATTCTGTTTTGTTGACGTTTTGAAAAAAAAATTTTCATGGAGCTTTCTCAAGTTTCCCGGTTTTCTCACTATCTACTAAAAATCCTGCAATATAAACTTATGTCAACAAAATTACTCAAAGAGTTGCTTTTTCAAAGTTATTGTCAGAGAAGCTGGAGACAGTGAAGGAATAAGAAAAGCCCAAACTGTAACTAATGAGTGTATCTAATGGAAACATATGAAGTCTGCTTGCAAAATGGTAAAAGCAAATGTCTGGAAAAAGAGACAGGTAACATTTAATCAACTAGAAGTGAACAGCGCCAAAAGGCTTTACAGTTTCTTAAGTTTTTATACAGACAAATAAATAACGGAATCTTTTCGGAAGAATGGATTAAAATTTGACAGCTGCACTACTTTTCTGACACATTTGTTAATTTTTCTCTTAATTTTTCTGACTTTTTTCTTTTCATTTTCATTGTCTCCTTTTCATTTGTTATATTTTCCTTTAACCCTTTTCTCTTAAATTTTTTACTATTTTTTTTTATTTCTCTCTTTGATTCATTTTGTCAATTGTCTCTTTCATGGAGTGGGGTGGGTTGTCATTGTGTTAGTGTACTGGACCGCAAAATCATAATCAAGTTCAAACTCTAGTCACACTATTACATTCACTTTCGGAATAATACCCTCGTGAAAGATATGAAACTCTTATCCTTACCTCCAGCTATGGGTTAAATAGTATTACTACTGTTCTTCTACAAGGATGGCTTTGGCATCAAATAACACACCAAGATTGATATACAATTAAAACAAAGAAACCAAATTGATTGATTGATAGGGAGTTGTAATCGTTGTACATTCATATTTACATTTAGGATGTAGTTGTTTCTTTCATTTTTTTTTCTACACAGTTAGCATTAGATAATCCACTAAAGTTGATATGCCATTAAACCAAGAAAAACCTTCCCTGTGTAAACTAATGTGTAGAGTTAAAAAACAGATTTTACTTGTGCAGGAGTGTCTTTGATCGGAATTCTTACAGCTGTGGTGGGAGTGTCCTTGTGGCATAGTGGCTAATAACGAGTATGAATTCCAGTCACACTGTTACATTTATTTTTAGAATAATACTCACGAAAACGGTATGAAATCCTTTATTACCCCCTCCAGCTACTACTGTTCTTCTACAAGAATGGCTTTGGCATTAAATAACCCAAAAATGTTAATACGTCATTAAACAAAGAAATTAAACCAATCTTTTATTTCGTGTTTTTCTTTGATGTTAACACCCCCTCTTATTTTTATCTCTGTTCTGAATTTCTTATATTTTGCTTTTTTTATCTTATGTATTCTTCTTACCTTCATTACTTTTCATTTTCTTTCCTCTTTAATTGTTAAAATATGTTTAACAGCCTAAGAGTGAGGGAGTCTATGATGATAGGGATGGGTTGGGAGAAATAGTCATGGTGATCCATACTGACAGCACAACCTGCTGATGATGAAGTTTCTCTTCTCTTGTTTACTTCACCCTCTTTAATTCTTTTATATTCTTTGTTAGATTAGATACTTGGCTTTTCCTCCCTTTTTTTTACTTCTTTCTCTGAATCTTCAGCCTTTTTCTAACTTATATGTAAAATCGGTGGAGTGTTCAATTGTCAGTATCAGCCTAACAGTGAGGGAATCTATCCACTGTTTGCTAGTGATAGGCCAGGAAATTGTTTTTGCTGAGGTACCTTCAGCTCTCAGATATCAGGACCGTTATCAAACCTGGAACCTTGTGATTCGTAGGCAGAAGCTCTACTGATAGAGCTGAACCAACCCCTACATAGTTGTTTTCTGTATTCATTATTTCCTCCATCTTGTTTTGTTTATATTTCTTTTTCTTTATCAACATTATTCTCTTCATTCACACCTCTTTATCATTTTTTTTTTTTCCTTCTCTTTCACCAACTTTTGTTTGTTTCCCTCTTTTTTTTTTCATTGTTTCTCTCCTTTTTTTTTTTTTTTTTTTTTTTTTGTTTTACTTGTCCATTTTCCCTTCCATTTTCCACACTTTCTTTTCAAAATCTTTCTTCCAGCAAACTCTATTGTTAATGTCATTGCCATTAATTTTATCACTGTCAGAATACTCATACACATTTTTCTTTCCTCTTGGGACAGACATATCATTTCTCCTGAGGTAGTTATTAATAGTGTTCGTATATAAACTTGTGAAAATAAAATTTTCTCCAAGGCCATTTCTTACATTAGAATAACACAGCAATTAGCAAACCTCATGGGCCAAACACATTTCAACATTATAATCCACATCACAACACTTTAAGCAATGGAATTTATAGAAATTTCCAGTCAACAAATAATAATAATAATTGTAAATCTGTTACTTAAATAACTAATACTTCTACTTTGAATGCTTATGACCTTTTCTTGCTTGAAGTAAATCTCAGAAACTTCATCAAAGTCGCATACATAATTATTAGAATCTTCTTTCCATATGGATATTTCAAGAAGATAAAATTACTACTGAAAAGTACACTAAATTTCTCAAGATTGAAGGTGTGTGGACAGCACAAATTCTCTTGACTCTCTCTCTCACCATCCATCCCTATTGGCAAGTTATTAAGACAGCACACAGTGTCTGTACAGTGCTGATGAATTTACATCTTTTCTGGATGGCCAACACTAGTGTGTTCATGTGTAGGAGTCTATAGGCAACTTTCTCTCTCTCTCACCATCCATCCCTATTGGCAAGTTATCAAGACAGCACACAGTGTCTGCATAGTGCTGATGAATGTACATTTTTCCTGGTTGGCCAACACTAGTTTGTCCAAGTGTGGGAGTACATACAAAAATTAGCCATAGGTGGCAACCCTTGATGCTTAAGGATAGAGCCCTGGTGGCTGAGCAATCCATGACATGCAACACTACACTTTGGCCCTTACTTAGGTTAGATGGGCGGGCGGAAAGGCGCCCTCCAATCAATTGGCTAGTCACGTCAAACCCTGTCACTCATATGATTGTCCCAATTCTATGCTCTTATGGCAAGCTTCAAACGTTTTTATCATATATATGCTAGAAGGTGGTGGCTGAGGGTCTGAATGCCCCGGGTATGATGTTAAAGTCTGATGGTGAAGTATAGTTGTACCAATTCCAACTCCAGTGATTACTTAATTACTTCTGACTCTGACACCACAGCCCTGGTTACATCACCCGGTAATGAAACATAAATATCCTTCATGTATGACAGGTTTTATTAAATTTAGTGCACTTATTAAATACTTTGTCTCTGATTGGAGTAAATATTACAATAGAGAATAATAGACACACAGTTTTATAAAACACATATTAAATTTGATGTTTACTATTCAATCTTGATTCCACAATAGGTGGCAAATTTCAAATTTACATATTTAGAATAGGATATTACTTTCTGAATGTAATATTTGAGATTCAGAATAAAATTGATATGATACTTTGATCTTTGATATTGTCAGATAAAAACTAATCTTTCTAAAATGAATTAAAAAATAAAAAAGAAAGATTTTATTGTTTTTATGCATCTGGTTATTTCTTTTTTTTATATCGTGTTTTATTATCAGGTAGATTAAATGACATTCTGACAAAATTTATTAGGTGAAAAAAAAACCAGAAAACCTTTACAATGATTGGTCAGCTATTTTGATTTGTAATCATGTCACCTTGTTCATTTTTGCTGAGAATTGTCTTTGACATACAAAGAATTATTCAGAAAATTCAACTCGTTATTAAACTCATCTGTATTTTTTAAGATGAGGCTTGATATGGATGATTTTGATGTTAAACACACACACACACACACACACACACATATATATATATATATATATATATATATAGATTAATAAGCTTGATTTCAGATGATAGACAAGGGTTTTCTTTTTTAAAAATCTTACTTAAATTCTCTTGTTTATTATTTGTCTGTATTTTTGAGATGGGGATTGATGTGAATAATTTTGATGTTTTAGTCAGTTGTCTGCATTTTTATTGTGGTATGTATAAACTCAACATTTCGACCACTGTATCCTGTGGCCTTTCTCAGGTGTCCGTGTGTATTCAAGCATAGTAATTGACCCAACCTGGTTAGGTCATTTACTATGTTCGGATACACAGGGGAACACCTGAGGAAGCCCAGTTGATACAGTGGCCAAAACATTGTTTATACATACTACAATAAAGATGAGGACAATTGTTCAAAACATCAAAATTATTCATTACAAACCTGGTTAGGTCATTACTATTCTTGGATATACAGGGAACACCTGAGGAAGGTCGTGGAATACTGTGGCCAAAATGTTGTGTTTATGCATATCACAATAAGGATGAGGACAACTGTCCAAAACGTCAAAATTATTTGTTATTTTCTGTTGTTTGCACAACATTTTGACCAGTATATTTCCTGGCACTTTTCAGGTGTGATATACAATTTCTATGAGGAAAGAGACTTTTGTTCTGGTCTCTTTCTTTGGAACACAAAGAAAAAACCTTATCAAAAGAAAGAAAAGCAAGAAATACATAGGATGCTGTAGAGTTTTATGATAAATAATAAATAGTGTCTATCTTAGTTATATAATGTTTTGATGACAGTGTGAGCATTGTCTGCACATTGTCCATTATCAGCACTATCATGTCTCCATTTTTTTTGTTTTTTTGACAAAGTTTTTTTTTTGATAAAGTTCTTCAATGGTCATAAAGAATACATTACCAAGAATAAATGGATCTTTGCTGAGTTAGGTCATCTATTTAATCAATGGATTTTAGTGAGTGTATGAAAAGTTACATATACTTTAGGTATGGAGATACATGGTGTAATGGTTACTGAAATGGACATGGTGAGAAGATTTCAAATACTGGATGGGGCTCTTGCATTTCACATAGCACTAATACCCTGAAAGGTATGAATTCAAATATTCTCCCTCCAGCTAGGGATAAACAACAAGGCAGACTGGAATCTTTAACCTTGGCTAGGCAACCAGTATAGGAGAAAGAAAATTCTAAATTCAAACCTATTAAACTCCGCTTTAGAAATTGACCTTGTGTCACATCCTGCTCGTGTGGAGGGGTTGGTAAATATATATACTTTAGGTAAGCAGATACATAGATAAGTATAAAAATTCACTAAAATAAATTATTAACCTAGTAAGAGACCTACAAGAATAATATCTATTCATTTCTGAGCAACTAATAATTATACAGTCAAAATAGTCCATCAAAATGTGAAAACCTGTCTTAAAGAAGATATTTAATATACTACTGAAGATTAGTGTTGGGATTACATTTCTTAGTAAAAGTATAAATCTCCTCCATCCTCCAGTTGTGGATTAAATAGTAATACTACATTAAATAGCCCATGAGGGTTGATATGCCATTCTAGAAACTCAAAAACATTATAGATAAGTAACAATTGGAATAAATAAAATTTGCTAGTTTTCAAAATTATATTTTGTTTTTTCATCAAATTTCTATGACATAATAATCTTTTAAAGTGTGTATTGTCTGCCCATTTTTCCATTATGGAGCACCACCTTTCTGATTGTCAGAATTTTCACATGAAATGGTTTAACTAAATTTTTATATTACAAATTGACAGAAGCTCATTTCCAACTTTCCAACTATTAAACTTCTTAATTTTTGTTTTGATGCCACTCATATGTTCTAATTTTGTAAAAAAAAAAAAATGCATTTAACCAGACACATAAAAAAAATCTCTTATGAGAAAAACTTACTTCTCTAAAAAGTAGATTTCTATGATGAAATAAAACAGTAATTTTGGCTTAAATAGGATATATCACCAGACAAATCAATTTCTGTTCAAATTATTATCATCATTTTGTTCACACTAGCAGTAACTGGTGGTCTTCACTGAAGTTTGATTGACAGCAAATCCCCCTAGGACTCTTCTCAGTATCTTACCTGATCTTAATAGTGCTTTGGTTTGTACGGTTACAATCCTTCCATAGATCTTCAGTTCACCCTGTTTCTTTTCCAGGCCCTCTCAGATTGTCACAACTCCTACTATTATTGGTATCACTGTCATTTTGATGTTTCATATAGATGCATATTTCTTTGTTTTTGTTTTGTTTTACTCTATGCTCTGCTGGAATGTCAAATTCGACAAGTTCTATTCATTTTGTTAACTAACACAAAATCTGGATCTTTGGTTTAGAGTGGGTCACCAATTTTTATATGAAAGTATCAGAGAATTTTGTCTCTCTTATTTTCTGGACCTCCCACCAAGGTGGATTAAAAAAGTCTTTTTGATGTTGGGAGCCATGCACAAACTGAAGCTTAGGCACAGGCAATAAACCTGGTCCTTACCCCTTTTAGGTGAGGGGGCAGTTGCTGCCAGATGGGATGACCCCTGAAGATCATACTATTTATCTTATCTCACTCACCAGATCAGAAGGCAAGGCTTTTGTGCCAGGTATCATTCCTGAAAGTTAACTTCTCTTTACCAATTTGTTTCTTTCAAACAAACTCCATCAGAAACAATTTCTCTTGAGACTTTTAAATTACCAGGAAAAGAAAATGTATATACACTTTTGTATACTGCTTTGTGCATGTATCAATCCACTTTTGTACTCGTTTTGTGTTGGTTTCCTGCTTACACTTACATGGTTGTCTCATCTGGTTTGTTGGAGGATCAAGCCTTCATTTGTTTGCATAGTTCCCAGTGGATCAGTCCATTCTTGTACTCCTCTTGTGCTGGTTTGCTGTTTTCACTTATTATTTTGTTGTCTCATCTTGGTCCCCACAAAGACTACACTTCCTATTCTCTTGAGTGTCATCTGTTTTATCTACCAAATTTCAGGATTGAAACTCTGCAAAAAAAAATATAGATATGTAACAGTCCAAAAATAAATAGATTATATATATTTAGGTTGTTTTATTTTTGGTTCCGGAAATTCAATGCTGTACAGTTCTAAGATTAATAATAATATTAACCTAATAATATCTGTCTTAGTTGTATAATATTCCACTAGAAATAGCAAAATTCTGGCTTCTTTGGTATAGCAGAAAATTAACTTTTTATAAAAGAAAATAGTGAGGGTGTACTTATTTATATACGTGTGTGTGTGTGATACATGATGATATCTTGAGGCATATGGTGGGTGGTAGCATATTTTAAAATAAAAATTGCTGATGATAATAATACCTAATGATATTGGTCTTAGTTATATGATATACCAATAGAAATAATAAGATGGTGGCATCTTTAGTTTAGCAGAAAAGTAACATTTTATAAAAAGCTGTTAAAGTTTTACTTATTCAGGTATGTATGTGTGTGTGTTTATGTCACATTTTTTTATGTATATAAGTAGATACAAATCAATCTTCTAATTGAGGCCAGAAGACCAGACTTAGTTTTAATTAACAAAAAGAAAACAACCTGTCATCTAGTGGATTTTGCCATGCCAGCATACCGTAGAGTGAAAGTGAAAGAAGGCAAAATGTGGAAAATACTTGGACCTTCCAAGAGACCTAAAAAAAAGTATGGAACATGAAAGTAACAGAGATACCAATTGTAGTTAAGGCTCTTAAAACAGTCCCCAAGAATCTGTAAAAAGGAATAGATGATGAAGAATAATTACAGTTCCAATTACCGTCGAACTGGGAAGACAAGGCAACAAACAATTGTAACTTAAATACAAACCCGAATAGTCACAAAGTCTACTGCAGAATGACAAGGTATTTATAAGACTCCACAATGTCATTCAAATCAAGCAGTCAATCAGAACTCAAGGAATGGAATCACCCAAATTCATGAATGGATCATTCTTGATTTCTATATGTACCAGCTATCTTGGACACTGCTGAAGTTGTACTTAGTTAGCTGCTGTAGACTTACTGACTTCAATAGATGAAATGGAGATTAGAAGAAGAACTTAAAACCATCCAGACCACAGCACTGTTGAAAAAGGCCAGGTTACTTAGAAGAGTCTTGGAGACATGAGGAACTTACTGTTACTCCGACCTCAGTGAAAAACCATTAGAGCTTGTGTGAAAAAGTTACCAGGAGTAAAGTAATAATAATAATAATCCCTATGAACCTGAAAAAAAAAGACTGGGGAAATTGGAGATTAGAGGAAGAATCAAAAACATCCAGACCAAAGCACTGTTAAAATCAGCCAGGATACTTTGAAAAGTCCTGGAGACACAAACCTTTTCAGACACCAGTAAAAAAAGAAAAAAAACATCAGATAGAGCTGATGTGAAAATCTCTCATTATTATTATTTCTTTACTGTAACCGCATCCTTATTTGTTTATTACAGTTGGTAGGTAAAGAAACAAATTGATTTTGCTTTTGTTCATTCTCACCCTCTCTACTTTCACTTTCAGTCTCAATATTGTACAGAGCTCTTAATTTAGTCAACTGCCAGACACAGAGAAAAGGGAAATAAACAAATGTTCTTCTTCTGTCTTTGGATATTTTTAGTGACAATCATTTCTTATAGAATTTGGGTTGATTGGATAAACAGCATTGTCTTCAATGAAGTTTTCTATTCTTGGAATATAACTCAATTCCAGTAGATTAGAATGTGAGGCCATTCCAGTTATAAGATCAATGTTCCATCAGGTAGTAGATTATTCCAGTAAAGTGTGTGTGTGTGAGGGGGGGTGCAGGGCTGCCTGTTTTCTCTTATGGTTCAACTTGTGGACTTGTCCCCTGGTAAAAGCTCAAAGGTTAAAGGTTTTTATGCTAATATCATATAACTTGGGTTCATTACTTATAATACAAAGGAAATATTAATTTTTTCATCAGGGTAAAAAAGGTGGGTGATTTACCTTAAGGGGATGAGATATTAGAATATTTTCTTCTGTGTCCAGGCTATGATGTTAAACTGCATCAGATGGTGAAGTTCCAATTCTGGAGCTCTTCATTGCCATTACCCCCAGGCCCACTCTGAAATGGAATAGTAGTACCTGTTAGGGTTCCATCTATGGGATAAATAGATTAGAAAATGAGTATTAAAAATGTGTTTATAAAGCTTTTATTAAGATGTGTTTAAATGATCTTATGGTTTAACTTGTGGACTTTTCCTATTCATTACTTTCTACAAGTGACACTGTCCTGGGTATGACGTTAAGTTCCAATTCTGTAGCTCTAGGGAGTGTGGAGTACTCCTTCATCACCATTACTCCCTGATCCACTCTGAAATGGTAGTACCTGTTAGGGATCCATCTATGGGGTAAAGAGAAAAAAATGAGTTTTAAAAAACTGTTTAAATAAAACTGAGTTTAGAAAAATATTTTAAATACTCATCAAGCATGAATAGAACAAAACGTCTTGGGATTACAATAACCCAACAAGGGTTGACCTGCCGTAAAATCCAACTAAACAACCAACAAGTGACACTAACCAATGTTCAAGCATAGCTAAAAGCCAATATTTCAAATTCAGATTTTCAAAGTCCTGTCAACAGAGTTTAGAATACACTGTATCCCTTGCAGAGAGAAAGACCCCCCTCCCCATAAAAAGGGTGTAGCAATAAACTGCATCAGATGGTGAGGATCCCGTTCAGGAGATTTAGGGAGTATGAAGTAGCCCTTCATTGTCACAAAATAGTAGGTCTGACTGGGCTCTTTAACCTTGAGACAGTAACAGGTCTAGGCAATGGAAAAGTCAATCAAATTTAATACTTGTTAAACTCCACTGAAAAATTGACCTTGTGTCACATTCTGCTTGTGTGGAGGAATTGGTAAATATCTAATCTGACACAGTGGAAGTAACTGTTAAGGTGCCTTCTATAATTCACATAGTTTCAGAACCAACTACACAAAAATTGATATATGAACTTGGAATAAACATGATTTCCTAAATGGGTTGACATGCCATTAAAATCAATCAATGTTAGCAACCACTTCCCACTGTCTGTATCATTCACCATATATATATATATATATATATATTAAAGAAATGGATACAATAGAAACCTACTCGAGTTTCACCATAAGGATCTTCAGGGTTAAATTTATCTTTATAAATACATAAATATATATATATATTGGAGGCACATGGTGTAATGGTTACCGTTGTAGGAAATAGACATGACAAGAAGAGTTCAAATCCTTGACGAAGCTGTTTGAATTTTACATATCGCTAATACCCTTAGGATTCAACTGTTCTCCCTCCAGCTATGGGTAAATGGTAGGGCAGACAGGGATCTTTAACCTTGGTTAGGCAACCAGTCAAGGAAAAGGAAAATTCTGAAATCAAACCTGTTAAGCTCAGCTTCAGAAATTGATCTTGAAAGTAACTACTAATGTTATTCTAAATAACTTTAAAGTGCATGCAAACTTTATGGACATCTTGTATGTATATATATAGAGAGAAAAAGAGAGATATGGGATAAAACTGGTCTAGTTGAATACACATATGAAAATAATGAATAAGTACACCTAGAAATAAACACGCAGTCTAGCATGATCCTGATAGAATATCATGCTCAATGTGCAACCACACATACATAAGGCAAAACAATAATAATACAAATCCTAAAAAAAGCAAGAATAAAATGACTAAGAACGCTCCTTTATCCAAAAACATTTTAAGACATACATTATTAACAATTGAATGTGCAACATACAAACAAATTTTTTCAAGCACATCTTTCTTCCTCCTCCTCAGATTATTTTCAGTAGAGCAAGTGTATTGATCTAGAGGAGAAGAATTGTGATGACTGTCTTCACACCATAATGGCTAAAAGTCAAATAATAAAAATAGTTTTGTCATTCATATGTGACTGTAGCAGAATCTCTTGACAGAATCCTAAAATTGGTGCCAAAATGTAATTATTCAGTTTTGGACCAATCAGAAAGATCTCCAAGAATCCATAAATGGTGACATTTGTCAATCTAACCAATGGTAATTTTTTTTTTTTTTTTAAATCAAGTGACTGACTGCATCGCATTCTACCACTCACAAATATTGGTCTCCCTGTCGGTGAGATTTCAAATATTCTAACTGTATTTCCAGCATTGACTCCCCTCACCCATAAAAGGGGTGTCCTGGGTATGACATTAAATTGTATATAGTGATGAGGCTCCAGTTTTAGAGATCTGGGGAATATGAAGTACCTGTTCATTACCATTTCTCACAGTTTCACTTTAACCCAGATTAATAGTATCAGTTAAGATCCCATCTATGATTCAAGCAGATATGTTTGCATTTCATTTGTATTAGATTGGAATAATACAGTTCTAGAGCTTTGGGAGTGTGGAGTACCCCTGTTGGTGGGGTTTCAAATATTCTAACTGTATTTCCAGCAGAGTAAAAAATTGGTGTCCTGGGTATGACAATAAACTGTATTTAGAGATGGTTCCCATTCTAGAGCACTGGGGAGTGTGGAGTACCTCTTCATTACCATTACTCCCAGACCCACTGTAACCCAGTAGTACCAGTTAGGATCCCATCTATGGTTCAAATAGATATGTTTGCATATTATCTGTATTAGATAGGAATAATAAAGTTCTAGAGCTCTGGTGAGTGTGGAGTACCCCTGATGGTGGGGTTTCAAATATTCTAACTGTGGTGTCCTGGGTATGACATTAAACTGTATTTAGTGATGGTTCCCATTCTAGAGCACTGGGGAGTGTGGAGTACCTCTTCATTATCATTACTCCCAGACCACTGTAACCCAGTAGTACCAGTTAGGATCCCATCTATGGTTCAAATAGATATGTTTGCATATTATTTGTATTAGATAGGAATAATACAGTTCTGGGGAGTGTGTAGTATCCCTTCATTACCATTACTCCCATTGTATTAGATAGGAATACTTGATATCATCTATGTGCAAGACCTCATAAGAAACTACCTTATATATATTAGAGTATCACCTAATATTATCCAGAACTATTGTTGCCATATGCTGCTCAAAATTGTAGCATAATATATTTACACA